>CATIWR010332439.1:0-17014 GCA_949677035.1 Omphalea diandra | reverse complement strand
GATTGACAAAAAAAATAGTGTATTGATCACATGTGAGTGCTATTTTCTTGTTACACTGTCATATCGGAATTCAGGTTGATTAAGTTGTCAATATTTGCTACTATAGATTGATACTATGTCAATAAGAGACATAATTACTGTCATGATCCGATATTGATAATTTAATGTGGACAAATTTATGTTTACGATGTCATTTTATCAATAAACTATATGTTTTCTAAAATTTTATTGCCATATTTGAGTTTAAAATATTCTGTCCGTGAGTAGTTTTCAAAAATATTTTTTTTATAAAACATAAAAACTCTTTAATTAATATTGCTCAAGTGAGACAATATTAGAATTTTTATGTGGACTAATATTAATTATTGATTTGTTTTAATTTTTTATAAAACAAACTGAATAATATAGTTTATTGATTAGTGGGTAAACCAATTAAATTGTGATCAAATGAATTATGAGCTTATGATACATTTTGTGGGCTGATATAGAAGACGGTTATGCGTTGGGCTAATTTAACATAGACCTATTAAATTCATTATAAATATGCTAAGTCGCTTCTCCTGCCTTCTAACCCTAACCCTAATTGCTACACCTATTTATAGCCGTCTTTAAAAAAAGTAAAAAAGAAGGAGACTTAACTCTCATTTTCAATTTTTTTGATATATCTCTTAGTGTTTAATTTCAGCGGTTGTAATTATGACTTAAAACAATTTTGAATCTAATGCGCAAATATGTATGTAATTGGTTTCCTCTTGACTATTGATCAGTGTTCTAAATTCATGTCCTAAGATTTTGAATAAATTCTTACATTCATGTCTCGGTCTCAGTAGAGCTGTAAAGAAGACGTATAATAAGAAGAATAAGAATAAGGAGATCGTTCAGATGATTTTATAGTTGTGAATTTTTATCGCTTGTTTCTATCAAAGATCCCCGCGAGGAATTTGCCAAGCACCTCTCATTCTTGAAGGTTTCTGATTCTAAATTTTTTCTATCTAATTTATGGTTTTCTGTAGTTACGGAACATTATATGCAATCATGGAATGTTAGGCATGTCTTCTGTTGCTAAGGAAGACTATTGCATTGCTTATAGGTGTTTCATGCTTTAGTTGGCTGCTTCCGTCTTGTAATGCCCATTTACTATTAATCTCCTACATTTTCTAAAATAACATACTAGAGATTCTATAACCTCATCTCTTTTTATTGTTTTGTTTCCTCTGTATGCGTTATGTCTGGAAATGTAAGTAACTAATTCTGATTCTTTAATAAACTATGCAATGCAGCTATTCTTGGATAAAATTCTTATTTCTGTACCTAGGTGGAACTTTGCCTGAACTCATATGGTATCCTTGCGTGATTGCTAGTAACATGTGTATGCACATATGTTTCGCCGTTGCTTATATGGGGGATATTTATTATTTAATTTATTCATGTTTAGGTCCAGAGTTTGTATCACAGCACTAATTATTTAATTGTTCATGTTTAAAGCAAAAGCCTATTAATTTCTTTTTCCTATGACTTTAGATGTCGTGCTCATATTTTGAAATGAACCTTGTGCTTTTTGATTATGCTGTCATCAGGATCTTGACATACATGGACAAATATATCTGAATGAACAAGGAATTAATGCACAGGTATTGTTTCTGAGCTTCTCTTTCTCTGGTCACTATATTTGAAGCTTTGATCACCTAATTTAGTCATCACTTTCTGATTAGATGGGTTCTCATGTTGCACAACATTTACGTATAAGAACATAAGATGTATCATTGCTGTGATTAAATAGTAAAAGATTTATAGAGAAGGGTCCATGCCAGCAACATGCACTTCCCTATGGAATATTTGAATATCCTATAACTGTTGAAGATGCAATAAGCCATTAAGAGACATAGGACGTTACGTATTAGTACAAGAATCGGCATGATCAAAGTACTAAATATAAAATTTCATCCCCGTGTGGCCGTCTTTTGAAACTAAATGACAAAAGAAAATCAAAGCTGGAAAGCGAATGAATCATGGTTCTAATTCACGGTCGCAGTCGTGGTCTCGTGTAATGGAAAGGGGGCCGTTGTGGCCGTAAAATTAACGGTAACATACTAACAGCAAATTACTATGCATTTTTTTTGCAAAAAATTGCAAACTAAGAAATATTGACATAAATCACTAAAACTAAGAGTTGCAACTAATTAGTAAGTATAAAACACCATAAATAGAGATATAACATGTATAATTTTCGTCCAAAATTAACAATTTAGTATAATAAGTAGTGTTATTGGTTGATTTCTTGTTATAGATCTCCAATTTATTGGTGTTGTTCTCCAATGGCTCCCTTTGCTCTTCAAGATGAAAAATACTCAATGGAAGGTGTGTTCTTTGTTCATCCACCAATCTCCAAGACTGCTCCTTGATATCTTTTGAAAAATGGTTACAAGGTGATGCACGTCCTGTGCATTGGATTGTGCATCCTGTTTGGCTTGAGGGGCACTTAGTTGGATAAGCTGCATGGCCAGTGCAAGTGTTCGAAGTGGTTTTCTTTAGGCATTTCTAGATTGGCTTCCAGACAGGTCGCATAGCTTGGTGCACTGTCAATGGCTTGCCTGCCCTTGTTATATATTGTGCAATCCTCCTAAAGCTTGGATTTCCTTAATGTTTGCCTTCCAACCTATACCATTAAAAAATAAACAAAAATCAACTGAAATAAAAAGAAAATGCTTGAGAGAAGCAAGAAATATCCCTCGTTTTAGTAAGTGTAGGTTACACATATCATTTTTTAAGATGTCTTGTGTGCTATATGGCTATGGGGTGCATAGTGCACTATTTGTTTGCTTCCATGAAAATTGGTGGTTGCTTGACTAGTGTATTCTACATCTTGACTTTGAATTTCTAACTCTTCATGTTGCTGCATATATTGAGCCATTGTCTTTCTTTGAAGTATACAACTTTTCTTGCATGTTCTTACTGCAATACAATGATCTTCAAGCGTAGCTTTCAGTTGCCGCCATGTTTCAATTTGTGATTGCCTGAATAACTTCAAGTCATACTCTACATTGTACCACTATAATTTTGCCACTCCAATCAACTTTTACTTTGCAAATTTTACTTTTCAATTTTCCCTTATGTTGTAATAATAATCAAAGTAAGATTCAATTGAATTAATGCAATCACAAAATACCATTGGCTCTAACATACCATCAAAATTTTGAATATCTATCATGCTTATTAAATAGATTATCCAGTGTGTTTTATTGAAACTCATCCCAAAGAACAGTCTCCATCATTGAATCTTAAAACAAAAAGCCTCTAGGATCTTGAAGCTGTGTTACCTAGTGGGCATTCAGCTTGGTTGAATTGAAAAATGAACTTAATTGACTAGCTTGGTTGAATTGGTTTGACCAAATTTAAATTTTGGTTCGGTTTAGTTTTATTTTTAAAACATTTGATTAATTTGATTTAGTTCGATTTTGGTATAAAAAATTGAAAAAATGGTACCAAATAGAATTAACTAATTTTTAAAAATAAAATAAAATTTATTTAGATAAATTATATAGATTAAATAAGATTTTATACTTAAATATAATTAAAAAGTAGTCTATATAGATACATATATAATTAATATATGATATGCAATGTCTATAAATAATTAAGATAATATGTAATTTTTTAAAAATTTGGTTAGAACTGAATCAAATCAAATTAAAGCAAATCAATTTGGTATGATTAATGAAAAATTTAGGTTTGGTTCAATTATTTAAAAAATATAAAATTTAATTGATTCAGTCTTAGTAAAAATCGAACTAAATAAGCTAAAACGACTGAGTGCCTACTCCTAATACCAACTAATGCTGGACAAGTTGCAGGCTAGATGTTTAGGCTGGGTTTTGGAGCTATTTGAAACTTAGTTGGGAACTTGTATGACTAGCTAGGGTTTGAATGCGCGTAGGTTAAAGAAGTGAAATTAGGGAAGGATGCTATTTATATGGTTATTAAAGGTTTTGTGTAGGCTTCACTCCTGAACTTCCTTAGGTATCACACCCAAGTTCCAAAGGCATCACACCAATGGTTGAATTGTATCATGCAACTGAAAAAAAAAGGTAGCATAGCTGCTGAAGTCTTTATTGACTAAAGACTGAATAAAAACATTACAAAGTTTAGGTGTTCATAGACTCTAACAGTCTAATTAAATTTAAACATTAAGTTAAGGGACTTTAGAACTGGTAATAATCCTACAAGGATTGGACTTACAAACAAAACTATAAAGGAATTACTGCTTTCCCAAACCAACTAGAACTCTAATAAGACTAAAATGAATATAAATACTTCAAACAAAATCTGGGTGGATTTTTCAGCATCACCAAGAATTACAAAATTGCGCCTAAATTTTAAATATTAAACTAATTGCTAAATTTCATATAAATATAAACCGGAAAGGACTAGGAAGTAATCTAAAATATCCCAATTAATTACTATGCGTCTAATGCACAATTTCAGGTTTCTTGAGCTTTCCATCCTCATGATAACAATCATTGTAGATACTAAAAGAACACATTATTTAGCTCCCATAATAGTAATGGAAGCCTTAATTTTTTGTTAAAAACCACAGTTGCATTCTGTAAGCGCTGTTATTTAAAACCATGGATTTAGGATCTAACTACTTTTGCACTACTCTCTCCAAGTGAGTCTTGAAATTCAATGTGCTCAACCTTCAATACAAATCAAGGTTCTAAAATCCAGTTCGGTCTTTGATTTGATTAAATTAGAGTTGAACAAAGTACAATTTTTTTAATAATTTAATATCATATATTATATTGAAATCATATATATTATTTAAATATATGAATTTAGCTACTTTTATTATATAAATGAATCATTTATAATTTTTAATAATATATATGAAATATTTTATAAGGAAAGATTTCTAAACGAAAATTTTATCTATATAATAATTGTAAAGCATGAAACAAATATTTTAATTATTCAAAATAATAAATATCATTTTATTGTATCTAACGATTGCATATTATGAAAATATTGGAACGATATCAATATAATAATTTTTTAGTAAATCACTTCCAATTCTTTGTAAAAATTTATTATTTTTAACTGTAATAAGTTGTATTATGTAAAGATAGTTAAAGTAGAATTTAAAATCAAAACAAATTTATTAAAAATAAAATGAAGATAATTATTATAGGTATTATAAATTAATTATTATATATATTATGGATACTAATTTAATAAAATATATTTTAATGTTCAAAAAAATAAACCTAAAAAAATGAAAGAAAATAAAAGGAAAACCCAAGTCAATCAATGGGTTTTATTGGGTTTTGCCTATTTCAGGTTTGTAGGTTAACTTGGACTCACCAAGGCTCGGTTCTCAAGTTTTCAGATCTGACCAGCTGTGCTATTTTGTGTTTGAAAACCATGATACAAATACATTTGGTGGTTTATAATGCCTTTGTCCAAATTATGTCAATCTCCCTTTTCCGAAGTCTTTAAACCTATACAATTCCTAGAATTAATTAATAAAACCTCTGTTATTTTTTAGTTTCCAAGGCTTGGCTTATAGGTGTCAAACATTGTAGGGCTATGGGGGCATGGTCAGTTGCTCCTGAATCAACAATCCATCAATCTAAGGCATTAATGAAGTCAGAAATATGCCCTTACCATTTTGGATTAATGAGGAAGAACTAGAAGACTTAAAAAGAGTTTTGTGCAAACCTAGCATCTTTTTAATTTCTTCCTTATTAAAGTCTCAGACATCATTACAATTGTGGGCTGAAGCCTTTTGAGAACCTCCATTTTGGACAAAGTGAGCCTAACTGGTTTGTCCTTTCCTTTAAAGCCTCCCATTTGACTCAAGACTTGCTCTTTTCCATGCAATTTGAAACATGTTTCCCTGGTGTGTCGTGGCTTTTTGCGGTATGTGCACCAGAGATCAACTTTACTTGACTCTTTACTAGTCTGCTGTTTCTGATTTCCAGAGTTGCCCTTGACCAATCCCTGTTTGTTTATTTCCACCATTGACAGTTTTTGCAGAGAGCAAGGCTGATCCTTCAGTCAGTCGTGGCTCAAGCATCATCAATCTTCTGCTTTCCTCAGCCCGAACAAGGGAGAACACCTTATTAAGAGAAGGCAGCTGCTCTTTGCCTTGAATCTGGATTCTCACTGGATCAAACTCAGCATTTAAACCTGCTAAGAATTCAAAAATTCTATACCTTTGAACAAAATTCAGGAGAGTTTGTGTGGCATCAATACATTTCCTTTTCAGATCTTGGTGGTGGTCGATTTCCAACCATAGCCCATTCAACTGATTGTAATATTCTGTAACAGAGAAAGACCCTTGTTTAGAGGTCAAAATTCTGGTCCTCAATTCAAAGAGCATTTCTGCTTCCTGTTTCTTCAAATAAGTTTGCCTAATCCTTTGCAAGATGTCTTTAGCAGTCAGTAAAAACATGCAATTTTGCTGACTTTGGGCAGCATTGGGTTCCACAACCATGACATGATCATGGAATCTTCTATGTCCCAAGCCATGAATTTTGGTTCATCTTGGCTAGGACATATGTCATCCAAGTGACTTAGATTGCCTTTTCCCTTAAAAAAAGTCCTCACTATTGGTGACCATTGGAGGTAATTTTTCCCATCCAACCGGTAAGAAGTTTTCATACTTGGCATCTTCCCACTTGGTCCATCGGAAGTAAGAGCAAAGGCAGATAAAATCGAATTGGAGGAAGTGTTGCTGGAGACTCTGGCATGCTTCAGATAAGTCACAGGTTTGAAGAACTGGAAATGGAGCATATGCACTCAACAATGAATGTCAAGCACAAAGGAAGGATGCTTCAGCAATGAAGGCCAAAATAAAAAATTTTAGAAAAATTCAATGTATAAGAGGCCTGGGATAGAGGTTTGATACTATGCTAAAATGTTGTACGTCAACGTTTTGAATAATTACAGAATATACAATTTATAAGAAAGGGATTTACCATCTCAATGGTCCAAATTCCTATAATTAAGGAATAAATCAAAGAAACATCTAGGAGATTACTACAGATTACGAAAATATTCTATGAGAGAATATTGGCAAGATATTCTATGAGAGAATATCTGCTCCTTCCAACACTATTTGTTTCCATTTGAATAGTGCTTCAAGAAGGTGACTTATGCCCACAAGATCTATATACTTGTGGCCTGTGGATATTTTTAATTGATCAATTGTTTTCTATGATATACGTTCAATTGTGAAACCTTTTTAAAGTTATAATATTAGATTTGGCTGAGTAAGGTTCGAACTGTTTTATGAACATGATTATTAAAGAATCTATCATTACGTCAACAGAACTTGTTTAGAATGAATTTCCAGCTACCATTGATGGCTTTGGTATATTACTGAAACATGCCTTTTGTAAAGGAAAAGTGTAATCAAATGGATTTTTGTTTTCATGGTTGTTCTTATTAGTAAGATGAAATTTACTGGTTATTAAAGGTGCAAATTCTCTAAACCTTAATTTTTCCTTTTGATTTTCTTTGTTGTTGTAAAGTTTAGCGGACCATCAAAAGATGCTCTTGCATATGTTGACTGGTTAAGACAACTTTTGTGATATATTAGCTCAAGTATCTCCAGCATTCAATGGACATGCCTTCCCCAAATTAAAGCTCCGGTACAAGCCCTCATTGGTACAGGCAAGAAATACTATTTGCATCTTGTATGCCATTTTTATCAAAATTTGTTTCATTTTTTATGAAATGTTTCCCTTTATTGGTAATTTGTTCTACTATCATTTTACATCCCATTTTTCTTACTTCTTGTTATTATTGTTGTTGCTTCTTTAAGTTTTTTGTCCAAATCAAATATAAATGTCTATATATGCATGTAATTCTCTTTTGGAATGAACCAAAATAGGTCCTTAAATTTAAAAACTATGTGAGGACCCCAAATGTTATTTTTAATATTGGTCTTTCAACTTTAATAAATAAGTTAAAAAACTTTTAGTGATCAAATATAAATGTTGAGGAATTTTTTTTTGCTTTTGGTCCCTCAACTTTAACAAATACAAATGTTGAGGAATTTTCTCTGTTCAAAATTTTCCTCTTGTCACTAAATATTTACTTTGAGGAAATGAAATATAATTCTGTTTGTATTTTAATAGTTGCTACTATTGCAAGTTTTAAGGGATCAAATCTAGAAAAGTCCCAAAAGTTATGATTCATGGTTTTGATCAAACATAATGTTCCAACGAATTATAGGCCAACTTATAACAATCATTTAAACACAAATTATTGCGTTATAAAGTGAGGAATCTTAATGTAGTTGGACTTGCTAGGGATGTCTTGTATGTTGCGAAGTCCTTCTTTTAAACGTTTTTTTGATTTTATTCTTGATATTCACATGTTGAACTGAAGAGATATTTGCAAGAAAGGATAATACCTCTCTCTTTATCCTTGTTATATTTATATTAACACTGGTAATTACAAAATAAGAAGGAAATAATTTTATCCCTGATCTAATTATTTCCTATATTACTGCTTGATTACATCCTAAATTACGTATATTCGTTTGGTCGTTGTTATTTTTCCATCAGTTAGAAGGAGGCATTTCACATCTCCCTTTGCTGGACCCTTCGATGCGACCAACTCCTCTAGCACCATCTGAGTGGAGAAAAAGATTAGAAGTATGCTACAATAATAGAATGTTAAATTCGACTTTTGGCTCAAATTATGTTTTATTGGATGTGAGAAATGGTATTTACTCTCTCTTAAAAGTTATTCTTTCATGGAATTATAAATGAAAATTCTAGTGTATATTGTTTTTTTTTTTTTATCGTTTTTCATTTTGTAGTTTTAAATGTTTTCATAATGGACTCCTTTGAACGAAAGTTTAGTTGGTGATAAAAGTTGTAGAATAGGCATTCAGGTTTGGAGATTCAATTGCTAGATGTTATTAATGTTTTGCTTGAATTTTCGTTAGTTAAAAGCTCAAAGCTGTATGGATGTCCTCTCATCAGTGGCCATTTTGATTTAACTACTTGAAACAATAATTTATTAACCCATCGACTTGTGAAACTTTGATATAAAGTAACTCCATCTAATTTGCTTAGTTTCATAACAGAATCAAATTGATGTCAAAGTGCGCATGTAAATGGCACGGTCTTTTATTGCAGTTCAAAGGAAGGATACTTGCAAACTTTATTGTTAACTCTGATGCCATATGAAGTTTTCATGGAAATAGATGGACAATCAATCAGGTCTTAGGCTTTGATTTTAAGATTATCTAGATTTGTAAATTTTAGTTTTTTGGTGAGAGTACTCATTTTAATTAGGGTTGGTGGATATTTGATACTAGAGTTAGAAAGACATCTTTTTATAGTAGCTTTTTTTTCATGTGCATTGATGTAGACAAGAAGCTCAAGAAACCTACAATTTTGGTATAGAAATTGTATGGGCCTTAAGTGGAAGTAATTAATTGAAATATTATCGATTACTTGAAAGTCCTTTTAATTGTTGATTTAAAATTGGCCTAATAGTAATTTACATATAAATATTTGCGTGTTAGTGAGATTTTGACTCAAATTTTAAAAATTATCAAAATATGTCAGAATTATGAAATTGAGTGCAATAGCTGAACCCATGTATTTATAGTGTAATTTCTTGTAAAATTTATATCAGAAGATGATGAAATTTGATTGTTATGTTTTATGTTTATTTATTTTATAAATCTAGTCTGTTATGCTATTATTTATTTTGATTAAAACACATGTTAAGCAAATATTGCATTCAATTTCATAATTTTGACATATTTTGATAATTTTAAAGCTTGGGCTAGATGACATGTAAACGTTTTGATTTAAATTAAAATTAGACCTTTAAAATTTTAAGTTGAGGACAATTTTATAATTTCAATTTTTCTTTTAATGTCTTAGTAGGTTCCTCAGTCAAGTCCCATTAGAAGAACTACAAATTGAGAATTATAAGTAACATTGATTTTACTCTTAGATTGCTATCCCTAAGAGATGACTTCAAAAAAGATTAAGACTGATATTACCCACAAAATTGTGAAGCCATTTGACAAAAGAGTAGGTGTCATGCTATGCTTTTCTACCTCTAAGGCCTTTTGATAAGCCTCTTCATCATCCCACGAGAATGTACCATGAGTTCTCTTTCAGTGTCCTGCTCTCAAACCATTAAGGGTTAATTATTATTATCCCCTAAGTTTTTCGGTATAATGCTAAATAATTCTTTTATTTTATATATCATATTAAAACATGTCTAAATTTTAATTCCGTTATACTATATTATACTTCTGTGAAATTTTGCTACAGCTCTCTGAGTCAAAGCTCAAATATGAGTCAAATACTCAAAATCATTCTAAAATTTCAAATTTACCCTTTATCTTTTCTCTTCTCTTCCTTCTCCCTCCACAGAGAAAATCTAAAATTTCTAATCCTACTAGAATGCAAAACAATCCTAAACCAAGTTTATGCCCACCTCCCGTCAGCCATTATTTTATGAAAATGCTAACGGTGCCCCCTTCTTTTCACATTTGCCATTTGCCATTTTCCTTTTCCTGTCTTGTTTTTAGATCGATCTTCTTCATCATCATCCGGGGAAAACTAAGCTTAAGCAAATAACAGACCCACTTTTAGAAATCAAAACAAGTTCAGATTCAAAACCAGCAAGCCAAAGTTAGATGAAGCAGCGAACCCGTCGATGCTACGTCCTTTCACTCGACCCCTCAAACCTATTATCAAAACCCAAAATAATCCAAAATGATCTTTGTTGTTGCATCTAAAATGAAGGTGATGACGCGTGGGGGTTGAAAGACGGTAGCTACAGTGAATCAAAATAATGCGGAGCAAAATCAAAGTGATGGCGACGTTGAAGAGGGACTCAACGGCGCGTTCCACGAGGGAGAATGGAGCTTGGAGCTAGAAATTGGTATGTTAGTGAACTGCAGCCAGTGACTGAGGCGTAACGGTGTTGTCATCAGTGGCTGCATACTTATTCTTTGAGGAGTCAAGGGTAATAGTAGATGGATTTTGACTTTTGAAGTGGTGATTGCATATTGTCGTGGTTGAGGGATATGTGGCAGTGGTGGCAATTCATTGGCGGAAGTCGTATTTGGTCACTGATGAGCAGAGAGAGAAAAAGAGGAAATTGCAGATTTTTTATTTTTCTTTTCTTTGCAGTTTTTGCCAATTTCATTTTAGCAAAATGAACATATCCTAAATTAGACGTGCGACACAAATCAAAGTAATCTTCCATCCTATCAAGCCAATCACAAAACCATTAGGATCCAATCTCTCATAATACTTGGACGTACTAATCTTAACCATCCTAGTGAGGCTTGCATCCTCATCATGACCATGTCTGGGAGGTTGCCCATGGTGGTGCCTATTCAGTGCCCTATATTAGGACCTGCTGTCCCAAAATTATTCTTGCCTATTTTGGGTTTTAGGTGGTGGTACATGCTCGTCGATCATATCTAATACCAAACTGATGCAGTATCAAAGGTGAAGAATCAAAAAACACATGAAAATAGAATAGATTCCTAATTTTATTTAGACCTAATACTAATTTAAATCTAAACTTTTGTGTGTTAGTGTGACTCTAATTCAAACTTTAAAAATTGTCAAATAAGATTAGAAATATGAAATTGAGTGTAATGTTAACCCAAATAAATAATAACATAATAAGTTATATTTGTAAAATACATAAATATAAAGACATACCAATTAAATTCAATTATCTTCTATACAAATTTCACAAAAAATTACACCACAAATACATGAGTTAGACTAATATTGTACTCAATTTCATAATTCTAGCCTATTTTGATAATTTTTAAAATTTGGATTAGAATCTCACCGACACAAAAAGTTTAATTAGGCCTTTTATTTGAAACAAATGTAGGCACCAACTTTCCAAATCAAATACTCAAAAATCATTATTAGTAAACTACATTCATAATAAAAATTCCTAAATGTTACTAAATCCAATATTAAATCCTCATCATCGTAGTTATAAAATTAACGAAAATATGAATTCCATATTAAGGGTTAAATTAAAGTAATTCCGATATTCTGTTTTCCTTGACTGCATCAGCAGGCCAATGAGCTTCATGCTTGGCGAATGTGTGGGTTTTTGTAGATATGAAGTTGGCTCTAGAGCCCAATTACGCGAGTCCAGAGTACTGCTGACGGTCAGAATTGGTGGCCAGTTCTGCGCTCCATTGGAGCTTGAAATCTAATAGTAATTTCTATTTTTTTTAATAAAATCTCTTCAACACCTAGATTTTCAACTGATCTCAATTTGCTTGCATTTTTATCCCATGAAAAATTTAGATCTATATTAGTCATAAGTGGAACCACTTTCCTTTTCTTTCTTAGCCAAAATATTGAATTACATGTTCTTGTCCCATTTAAAATCAAATTCTCTATAATGAATGCTTACATTTTCTTTTAAAATGGTGTAGCATTCAATGGCTATAATTTAGTAATTTAGGTAGAGCTGTTGTTATTCCTTATACCAGGCTACGAGTGGGATATTGCTCATTTCACTGGGACCCAGTACAAATTGCTTCAGGAGCACTTCATGTGGACAATCCCACGGAGAGGTATGAACAGTTTTTTAATTTGTTATGAAATTCTGATATCAAAGAGTTGAACAAATAGATGACCAGTTAGTTTCCATCTTGAATCTATATTTGAATATGGAAGATCTATAATCACTTTATTTTTCCAGGATGTTAGTTTTATGGATAACATAAATTTATCTACACTTTTGATGCTTCTTTATTATTTTTGCATCTGAAAATCTGGGAATAAATGTATTTTATCCACTTCCCTTGTGGGATTTACTTTATCTTGACTTCAGGCTGCCCCCCCTTTTTTTTGTGTCTTTTTTGGTTCGCTGCTCTCTTATCTTTCTAGCTTTAGATGAAATCCCCAGGGAACTGTTGCCTACAGTTACAGTTATAACAAGGCATAGTAGGTGCTACGGGGAAGATGGAAGAGCATCTAGATTCTTTCATTTCTGGTCTCACTTTTTCCTAGCATTTTATTTTTTATATCTAAAATTTTACCTAGGATTGTCTCACTTTCATTGCTGGTCTCACTTTTTCCTGGCATTTTTCTTGAAACATATGATCTTTTAATTTAGTCATAGTTTGTAGGAATGATGAACTTCCCTCTCTCTATGATGGTTATGAATATTCTTCAATTTCTCTCATTTTTTCATTCAGGTTATTGATTTAGATCTTTTAGCAAATGCTGACAAAAATACTACACATATATTGATGTATTGCACCGGAGACATTCGTTGTGATGTGTATTTTGCCATCCTAAGGTATCTTGTTGTTTCCTCCCATTTATCTTTTCAATTTTCATTTGTCGTAACTGTTTTTTTTTTTTCAGTGGATTACTCACTTTTGATTCTTGATTATCATGCAGTTTCTTGGAATCACTTCAGGGGCTCAGAATAGCTAATCGATCAAAATTTAGATTGTATTGCACATCACACACATTAATTTTTTTGATTTTGAAGAATTAGAGCAAACACATAGTGGATTTTGAAACTCTTTAGAGCAAAATTTTGGAAATTACTAGGAAGTTAAAGCATTTTTCATTCGATGATTAGATTCTTATACCTCTCTCTTTAAACTTGTTATATTTATATTAGCACCAGTAATTAAAAAATAGGAAGGAAATAATTTTATCCCTGATCCAATCATAATTATTTCCTATATTATTGCCTTGATTGCATCCTAAATTAATTCCCCTAAATAAATTCCTATTACAGTAATTTACATCCCAACTTGCTTAATTCCAGGAGATAGCATAAATAGAATCTGAGTATGTACAGTTTTGTGGATTGCAGTAGTAGGTCTATGGACTTTCCAACACTCCCCTTCAAGCAGGTGAATAGATATTTTCCATTCCCAGCTTGGAAATGATCATCTAAAATACTACACTACTCAATCCTTTGTTTAGTACATCTGCAAGTTGATTGCTTGTGGCTATATACGGTGTGCAAATCAATTCGCTGTCCAACTTTTCCTTGATAAAATGTCTATCCACTTTAATAGGTTTTGTTCTGTCATGTTGTTCGGGCTTATGTACAATGGTAATTGTTGATTTATTGTAGCAATAAAGCCGCAAAGACCCCTCCCATTTAATTTTCAAGTCTTCAAGAATAATTTTCAGCCATAACAATTCATACATTCATTGTGCCATTGCTCGAAACTCTGCCTCTCCACTTGATGTCACAACCACATTCTTTTTTAAGTGATGAGATTGCCACCAAGGAAGATATAATATCCTAACGTTGATCATCTGTGAACTACGGACCCAACATAGTCGACATCTGTGTATACTTCAAGCACCAATCCTATACTCTTCTTGAACAAAATACCTTTGCCTGGTGCTGCAATACTTAATAAACAACCTATAAATGAATTTCCTTTGGGTTATGCATGAATTGACTGATGACGTTGACTACATAGGCTATATCTGGCCTGGTGTGAGAGAGGTAGATAAGTCTTCCCATTAGTCATTGATACATCTCTTTATTTGTAGCTACACCTTCTCTTGCTTCCCCAAGTTTATGATTTGGGTTAATAGGTGTACTTGTTGGTTTACACGCTAATTTTCCTATCTCCATAAGGTCTGTGGCATATTTCTGCTGAGAAATGAAGATACCTTGTTATGAGTGCCATTTCAAATCCGAGAAAATATTTAAGCCTTCCTAGCTCCCTTATCTCAAACTCCCTAGCCAGGCATTCTCTTAGAGTTTGTCTCTTCTTCTCATCATTACTTATAACAATTATATCATCAACATAAATAAGGAGAGTCGTAACTCCCCCTGAATTGGAATGTTTGATGAATAATGTAGGATCTCCTTAGCTTTGTGTACGGCCCATAGCTACCATTACCTTCGCAAACTGCCCAAACCATGCTCTTGGAGACTGTTTTAGTCCATAAAGGGCTTTTTTTTAATTTGCACACCTTGTTAGCAACCATTTTACTGCCAAAACCTGGTGGAATCTCTAGGTAAATCTCTTCCTCTAGATCCCTATGTGAAAAAGCATTTTTACATCAAATTGCTACAAATTCTAGCCATAGTTTGTTGCTAAAGACAAAAAAAAAAAAAACTCTAAATGTATTCATCTTAGCAATTGGGGCAAAAGTCTCTTGGTAATCCACACCATATGTTTGAGTGTATCCTTTAGTCACTAACGTCACGTTGTATTTCTCTAAAGACCCATAAGCTTTATACTTCACAGTAAATACCCATTTGCACGCCACAACTTTCATTCCTATAAGCAAACTTATTATCTCCTAAGTTTTGTTCTTTTCCAAAACTTCCATCTCTAATTTCATGGCTTGTTTCCAATTTTCATGGATAGTGCCTCAAATAGTGTAGCAGGTATGGAAATGGTATTTAGGCTTATAAGAAATTTCCTATATGATGGAGACAATCTCTCAAAAGACACAGATAGTGATAAAGGGTACCAAGGATGTTTAGTGCATTCTCTGGCTCCTTTCATAACAATAATAAAAAGTTCATGCTCTAGTATAATACTTAGGTTAGGCATGAGATTAGTTTATAAAGGAAGAGTAGACGCTATTACCTTATTATTAGGACTAGGATTAGATTCTTAGGCTTGCACAGTTTTCAAAACTAGAGCTCTCCTCCTCGAATATACCTAAACAAATTGTTTGTCAATAAGAGCGTCAAATAAAGGCTTATTTTCTGTCACAAACATGGTTTTTCACACAAGTTCATTTTCTATCACAGGTATGGTTTCTGACACAAGTTCTTTTTTTGTCACAGACAAAGGCACAGTTTCTAACACGATTTTTGACGTAGGTTCATTAGGTTCATTTTCTGTCACAAAGCCAGGCATGGTTTCTGGCATATGTATAAACTAGGACACAATTTGAGGTGTAGAAGATTATGGTGATATAGATAATTTTTTGGAGGAAGGAAGATCCATGAGAAAGAATTCTCTATCCTTATCTTCTATAATTGAACTCTTTCATTAAAGATACGGTGTGGTGAAAAAAAGTCTTAGTTTCATGAAAGGTAACATCAATTGAGACAAATAAATTGCGAGACTAAAGATGATAACACTTGTACCTTTTTTGTGTTGGAGAGCATCCCACAAAGACACATCTTATTGCTCTTGGATCTAATTTACCCCTGTTGTGATTGTGGACATGCACAAATGACACACATCCAAATATTCTGGGAATAAGGTTGTTTGTGGTACACAAATCAGGGTAAAATTAAGAGAGAATTTTTATAGGACTTTTGAAATCCAAGACTCTAGAAGGTAGCTTATTTATAAAGTATGTAGCTGTGAGAACTGCTTCCACCTAATAATTTTTAGGCATATTATTTTGAAACAAGAAGACTCGGGTAGTATCAAGAATATGTCCATTTTTCCTTTCTGCTACTCCATTTTGTTGTGGAGTATTGGTGCAAGATGACTCATAAATTATCTCATCTTTCTCAAAATATGGTGTTAAGACTTGGTTGAAGTAGTCTTTAGCATTTTTTTTTACCTGAATCTTTTAATTTTAACACCAAATTGGTTCTTAACCGTATCTTGAAAACTTGGAATAACAACATTAACATCATATTTCTTTTTCAGCAAAAAAATCCAAGAGACTCTTGTACAATGGTCAATAAAAGAAGATAAACTGATAAGCCCTAGAAACATTTGGAACTGTGGAAGGACCCCAAATGTCACTATGAATTAAGGAAAAAAGAATATAACTTCTTTTATTGTTAATTGGAAAGGGTACATACTTGTGTTTTACAAGTTCACACACTTCACAATTGAAGTTTTTAACATTTGTTGTCCCTAGGCACCAAGAAGGGGGGGTTGAATTGGTGTTTAGAAAATTTAAAATAGAGATTAAGGGAGAAGGTAAGAATAATAATGGACACAGATTTTTATAGTGGTTCGGGCAAAACAATCCCTACATCCACTCCCCAATCACTCAATTGGGTATTTTAC
>CATIWR010332435.1:0-10273 GCA_949677035.1 Omphalea diandra | reverse complement strand
GGTTTCGCAAACATCACTGGTTACTCTGTTATCTCTGGACTTGCTATGGGAATGGAGCCCATTTGCGGACAAGCTTATGGTGCTAAACAATGGAAGATTCTTGGCTTAACTCTTCAAAGAACCGTTCTTCTCCTCCTCTCCACCTCTGTCCCCATCTCTTTCATGTGGTTGAACATGAAAAGAATACTTTTATGGTGTGGCCAAGACCAAGAAATATCTTCGGTGGCTCATACTTTCATTATCTTTTCCATCCCTGATCTTTTCTTCCTTTCTCTTCTCCACCCACTTCGTATCTACCTCAGGACTCAAAGCATTACGTTGCCATTAACTTACTGTTCAGCCATCTCTGTTCTCCTCCATGTCCCTCTAAATTTCCTCCTTGTTGTCCACTTCAAATTGGGTATTGCAGGAGTAGCCATAGCCATGGTTTGGACTAATCTCAATTTCTTTCTCCTCCTCTTTTCCTTTATCTACTTCTCTGGTGTATATAAAGATTCTTGGGTTTCTCCTAGTATGGATTGCTTACGAGGATGGTCATCTTTGCTTGCTCTAGCGATCCCAACTTGTGTTTCTGTTTGCCTTGAATGGTGGTGGTATGAATTCATGATAATGCTATGTGGTCTTCTTGTTAACCCTAAAGCAACCATAGCTTCAATGGGTATTCTCATCCAGACAACCTCCTTAGTCTACGTTTTCCCCTCATCATTAAGCCTTGGAGTCTCAACCAGAGTTGGGAATGAGCTAGGGGCTAACCGGCCTGCGAAAGCTCGCATTTCCATGATTGTTTCTTTAGCATGTGCGGTTTGTTTAGGCCTACTAGCCATGTTATTCACAATATTGATGAGGCACCAATGGGGAAGATTTTTCACTAATGATACAGCTATTCTTGAGCTTACGGCAGTAGCATTGCCGATAGCTGGACTTTGTGAGCTGGGGAATTGCCCACAAACAACAGGCTGTGGAGTCCTAAGAGGAAGTGCTAGGCCTACCATTGGAGCTAATATCAATTTAGGTTCTTTTTACTTGGTGGGTATGCCAGTGGGAATCTTGATGGGGTTCGTTGCTAAAATGGGGTTTGCAGGGTTATGGCTTGGGTTGCTTGCAGCTCAAGCCTCATGTGCAAGCTTGATGCTATATGTGCTATACAGGACAGACTGGATGGTTCAAGCACAAAGGGCAAGAGAGCTCACACATGCTTCCTCTTCTGTTACTACTAGCAGTTCAATATTACCAATATCATCATCAAAATCAGCTGAGAGTAATAATGATAACAACAAGAAGAAGAAAGCTGCTAATATTGAAGAGATATTGTGCATTGATGATGATGAGCTTGTGAAGTCAACTTCAATCGAAACAGACCCTCTGATATCTACAACTATTGTGCATTGATTGATTATTAGAGTTTACTAATTTATTGAACCCCCACCACCATTTTTGCCCCACTCTTGAGGAGCCCATGATATCAATGTGAATTTTCATTTATTAGACTCCCATATAATTAATTTCTCTACTAAATTTGTACTCTAGACTTTAAAATATTATATAGGGTTAATGATATGAGAGATTATCAAACTATTCCACTTGTTTTAAATTAATAATTTATTTTTAATTTGCATGTAATCATATTATAATTTTTCATTTAGGCCGATGTCACTGTTTAATTTCTAATGACTTTTTACTTATGTAGTACTGAATTGAGAATATTAAAAAAATATTCTATATCTGTATTGTCATGTCATTGAATACATAAACTTTGAAAATAATGTTAGAAAATCGATGTAATAGCTGATATGACACATGTAAAATATTTTTTGAATATTCTCAATTCGGTGTCAAATAAGTAAAAAGTCACAAAAAATTAAAAGCGATCTTGGCCTAAATGAAAAATTATAGTATGATTAATGATTTGATACAAATTAAAAATAAATTAACAATTTGAAACAAATGATATAATTTGGTAACTTTCCTTGTCATTAACCCTATTATATATAACCTTACTTTCTTTGACGATTTTGATTCCCTTCTTGTATTCATGACATTACTATAGAAGAATACTTTATATAGTATTTTAGAAGAGGGCAGAGTGAGAAAGAAGAAAAAGGGTTTAGCTGTCGGTTGTTCTTAAAGCCAATCTTTCTTGTTGTTCCGTCCTGCCTTATCAGGCAACAACCTTGACTACCTAAAATGGAAAATTAGCATAATTCCCCTCTTAACTTTGGCCAAAGCCTCTCTCCATATAATTCTTAATACAGTTCCCTACACGCTAGACCAGCTATAAACATACTATGATTAACATTTGTTTTAATTTTCTAATAACAACAGTCTGTGGAATAATTAAAGTACTATATATGGCTGATCTTTATACACAATGGATTCTTCTTTTGATGGAAGCTCTCTTTCTTTTGTGCCTGTGTTCAATAATAAATAAAAGGGCTCTCCACTTTAAACCTTGCTTTTTCATATCTTTCACATGTAAATAATAAATAAGTAAACATTTTGGGTAGCTATTACACGCTTTAAATCTTTCATTATTCTTTTAACTAAAATTGATATATGTCTTTTTCAATTTACGAATATCTGTTTTATGACTCCAAAAAACAAAAAAGAATGAAAAAAAATGATGTCTTGTGCTCTCTTAATTCCCACTGCCACCACACGTTTTTTTGTTAGGCATTAAATTCTTGATTCTCTATTTCTTTTCATATTTTTCTCTAACTTATTTGTTTTCATCAATTTCAACCAATCAAATAATGCTTTTGATATAAATTCAACAAAATGAATTTAAGTCAAGAATTCAATTTAAGAAGTAATCATAATTAATATATATATACACACACACACCCACACACCTATATGCAGTATTTTAAAAATCATATTTAATATGATGAAAATTTTTTGGAAAACAATCATGTGAATAGTTAAACACAATATTTTATAAATTTGTTAATTTACACATGACTACCAAAAATATAAGCATGAAAAATTTATTGATTCTTAAACAATATCGAAAATTTAGAAAAAAAAAAGAGATCCTCTCTTTAAAAATTTTATTAATCACCAAAAAGTCAAGACTCCTTAGAGTAGTTCACAAAAAGAAAATTCTAATCATATCTCTTGTTTTTTCTTTGAAAACAACTTTCTCTTTTGGTATTTTGAGGATACTGTCTGTATATTCTACCGACAACAAGTTTCTTATTTATTTTTTCTTTAATAAAGTGAATTACTTTACTTTATTTATTAGTTTTTATTTTATTTTGTTTCTCTATTTAAAATTTTTACTTTAGATTTATTATTTTATCTTTATTAGTGAGAGTTTTTGTCTTTTAAAGAATTTTGGTAGTTTGAGATTGATTCTTTAATAATAAATGATGATATATTATTAGAAATCATTTTTCAAATATGTTTTTGACTTATTATATAAATTTTAATTCACATCGCATTGTAACATGATGTCTGATGTGAAACTCTAAAATTGATAAAAATACAGAGTTATCGAAGAAAATTCATGGTGAAAATAGAATTATGATTGCGGAGTTGAATTAATGTGATTGATGATCAATTTATATTGGTACTCTAAATCATAAGATTATTTTCTTTTATAAGTGTGGTATGACTACTTATGAATAAAATATTTTTCCTTATTCTCAAAAGAATCTTAAGACTCCTTGAACTATTACATAATGTTTTATTTATGAATGCAAACTATAACTATCCAAGAAATAATAATAATACCAAATAGTAATAAATCTTATCAAATAGTTATCTAAATATTATTATTTTCTTTTTTTATATAGAAAATTATCAAAATAAAGTTAAATTAAAATTTTTAAATAAAATATTTTATAATATATTTTAGTTTTTTATAAAGAAAATTTTAGAATAAAAATTATAAAAAAATTAAATAAATATTTTAACAAAAATCAAACTTGATCTAACAAATTTGAATGCTCTGCTTCAAGATCAACTCGCTTGATCAAATAATTAATTAAAAATTGATGACTACATAGATATAGTTAAAGATCAAAAACCAAATTGGCCAAAAACTAGTCAAACTGAAACAATAAAAAAAGTAAATTGAATTGATCTGGTTTAATAAAAATTACATTGTTTTGATTTATTTTTTCTAAGAATCTATAAAATCTTAATTTTTATTAAATTTTAAATGTTCGAGATATTCTCAATTTTCTATAGTTAATTATATTTTTTCTTATTTTTAAATCATATTTCCTTTATATTTTTTTATATATATAATACTTAACTCAACTAAGTCTTAATCTCAATCTATATAATGCTTTCGTTTTGAAATATAATATTTTTATATGATTGAACTAAAATCAAGTAGACAGATTGAAGGATAAAAAAAAAAAAAAAGTAGACAGATTGAACCAATAAAACTGTAAACTGACGGATTTTATTCACCATTACATTTTGAAGCTAGTGCAAGTGTTCCGTTGTAGCATCTCTAAAACCGTTGCTAATGATTGCCTATAGCAGCGGTTAGCAACAGTTTAAGACCACTAGCAACAAAATTCTAATTTTAATCAATTGATCCGTTCAACTATTGCATAATTGTTGCAATAGTGTCTTTTATAGCAGCAGGTTCATAAAACTGCTACAAAAAATATCTAGGCAACAGTTTTTACCTGTTAAATAATTTGTGTGAGTAAAATATTTTTTGAAGTTAATATGTTTTGAGTAACATATTTTGTGATGTTTGGAACATATTTAAAAAATATTAATTTTCTTTTAATTTTTAAGATTATAACAAAATTTAGATTATAAATGTTTTATATTTATACTATTTATTGTTTAATATAAGAAAAAATATATCAAAAATGAATTTTTTTTGGGTCTCACCTATCATCTGCAACCATGCCGATCGATGATGAATATCAGTAGTCAAAGATAATCTATGATAATAAATACATATATTTATATGATTTATTTTTATTTGGATGAGTCTGTTAAATTCCGGAAAATAACTTTTCGTTTTGAAATGGGGAGTTATTTTCCTAAAAAATGACTTAGTTTTCTTTTTAACCAGAAAAATATTTTTCGCTGACTAATTTTCTTAGATGAACCAAACAAAAAAAAATGTAGAAAATATTTTTTTCAAAAATATTTTTCGTAGAGCCTAAAACACTTATTTTTTAAATTGAAAGAAGTAGACCCATAACAAGTGTTTTGATGAACATGTCATGATTTCAAACCGTTGCTTAAATAGCTTATTTTCTTAATGCTAAAAACCCAAAATTCCTGTAAATTTTATCTTTTTTTTTTTTTTTGCTTTTTCTCACACCACATTATTTGGCAAAGAAGAGCATATAGCCTAAACCCTAATGCTACGTCTAGTGTGATGTAATCAATTGTAATGAAATGTAATCAAATATAAATTTAATTGAATTATTAAACTAATTTTTTTTAAATTACATTACATTACATTTGATTATATTATATCAAATATGTGGTAAGATCTATTCTCTTATCTAAGCATCTTTCAGTCTACAATTTCTAGCTATAATTTGTACTCAAGACACTGTTAATTGAAGATGAAGTCTCCTTGCGGATGAAGTTTCTCTCCCTCTCTCGCTCTCAACCAACCAAATTGTGCTTTTAAAGATCAGTTTTGTTTTGGTTATCAGTTTTTTTTTTTGCCTTTTTTGTGGCCATGCTTTTAATTTTTTTTTTTTGTTTATTGACTGATTTTAGGGTTTATCAATAGATTTTTTTTAATTGATGTGATATTTCATTTTTTAATTGATTTTAAAAATATTATTCCTATGTCTTGCTAATGCTTGTGAAGAAATTAAATTTTAAGACGAAAATTAAATTACAAAATTAAGAAACAACAAAAAGAGAAGGATGTATAGTAGTGGACAAAAGACACAGTAAAGAATGATGATAATAATGGGCACAGAAGCAGGAGGAGAGTATCTTTGGGCGGGAGGGGGGGGGGCCTGCTTCAAACTGAAGAAACAAAATCCAGCTATTATTGCCTCTGTCGACTTCTCAGATGACAAAAATACTAGCAACGCCTCTGCATTACCCAGTTCCCCACCTCCCCCACACCCCACCACTTCTTCTACAACAACTCTCACTCAAATTATCTTCAATCCACATACCATCATATTTGTTTCTATATGCACCGATAAGAGTATGAGAATTGTTTTCAAGGCTATAAGACTGTAAATTCGAATATTAATTCGACCCTAATTAAACGCAAACTCACATAAAGAAGGGATAACATGGGGTTGTCCCATGCCATTGTTGTTTTTTGAGTGGTACACGTTAGACCGTCTATATATATACATATATATAATTGTGGCATGGAACTGTCATTGTAATGTGTGGTGTGTCACCAACTTTTTTAGTTCAAATTTGAAAGATATTGATTTCTAGAGTGAACATATGTTGATTGTAGTTGTATGAAAATCAAATTAGATCGATAAATTGAATTAATTAAATTAAAAATTAAATTATTGATCAATTTGATTAGTTTTGAATTAATTTTTAAATTTTTTATTTTTAATTATTATAAAATTTTTATATTTTATAATTTTAAATTATTTTAATAATATTTTAAAATTTTATTTATTAAATCAATTAAATTAGATCGGTTTAATTGATCAACTCAAAAACTAATTGGTTGATCAATTTAATAATTGATCCAATTTTAAAAATACTGATTGAATGAATTAATATGATGAGTTGTCTAATCACCAATCGGATGCTACATATGTATTTTTAAATTTGAATTATACATTATTTGTTAAAGCATAGTCATTTCAAATTAATACACATCCCATATATAAACTTTGACTTCTTTGAAACATTAGACTAAAAACGGTGAAAGAACAAAATCAATGCAAGAGGATATTCCAAAACTAATCTTAAGTGCATATGTGTCTGGCAAAAATAAATTGTCAACTCTATTAATACAGTCCTTAGATGTTTTAGATTTGTTTTTAAGTTTTAGCTATTTGCACTTTTTTTAGAATTTTTTATACTTTGTGTAATAAATTATAAAGATAGTTTAAATAGATTGTATCGAAAGTTTCAGTTATTAACATTTATTTAGAAAGTACAAGAAGATATAAAAAAAAATGCAATAGCTGAAATCTTGTTTTTAAGGCTGAAAAATTTTGGATTTAAATTTCAATCAAAGTGCGGACCCTAGCCAATAGGTCTCTTTTTATATTATTGACATGCAATAAGGTCCACTTTAATGATCAAGGAACACCTATATGTGCACATATGATAAGCTTGTGATTGGATCCCTACCACACTAATGACGATGAAGATGAGGATTGATAATAGAATAACTTCTCGATTGCATAATAAACATGAAATGCTATAATTAATTTGTTTGCAAGTTGCAACTTAGAGGTTTGGTTTGTGTTCGTGCACATTGGTACTGATGTACCGCAGTTTGGATAAAATGGGTAGTCCCCTCCAGTTCCCATTCTAACGGGACAACATCCTTCCTTTCAAATTTAATTTTTGTACTATAAACAAAAGGGCCCTACTTTACTGTTCTTTTTTTTTTTTTTTTAATTTTCCGTAAAAGTCCAAGTTAGTTTGACTGTATGCCATCAGATTCAATATGAGGGTATGGAATGAGGCTCATTTTCATTCTTTAATTATTAGGGCAAATTCAATTACACTTAAAATTAATTTATGATTAATTAAATTAAAAAATTCTTGATTTTGAATTATTTAAGCTTTTTACACGATAAAACAAAAAATCATCAAATGAATTAATTAATTTCAAGAATGCATTCTCTTTTCTCATTGTTTTTTTTTATCATCTTCTTCAAGAAATAAAAATAAAAGAAAAGAAAGATTTTAATTCAAGAATCAAAATACATGCTAGTCACTCTTGCAATCAAAATAAAAGAAAAAAAATTTAAGTTCTCCACAAATTCTACTTTCAACACTAATATGCAAAACTACACAACCAAATTGAATTTTCATAATTAGACCGATCATAATCATCTTCTTCATATTTTATAATAAAAAAAATACAATCTTTTCAATAATCTAAAGAAAAAAGGTTGAAAACTTGAACCTTGTATTTGATAAAAAAAGAAGAAAATATCAAAGCAAAGAAGCGAAATTAACACTGCTTGCTTCTTCAACCTCACACAGCTATAATCAAAACAAACAAAATTCGGATTAATGACCTAAACAGTTACCCAACTTTACTACTTATATCAAATTAATTTCATACTTTTTATTTGTATCAAATCGATAAAATCACCTATTATTTTTATTTCAAATCTAAGTTACTGTTAGGAATCCAATAATTTTTCAATGAGTTAGCACCAGAAAGAGAATATTCTATGAATATTTTCTACATGTGTTATCATCTCATGAGCTACATTATCCTAATTCTGACATAAATGTACTGATGTGGCAGTTTATGTGGACGATAACTAAAATCCGTAATTTTACTATACTCTTTCACTTAAAATCTGTAATTTTATTTTACTCTTTCACTTAAAATCCGTAATTTTACTTTACTCTTTCACTTAAAATTCCTAATTTACTATTTCCATATTATCCCTTTATTGCATTTAGTTGCTTTACATGGAATTGCTTACTTTCAAAATCTGACTTGTTGTAATTGTTCCTTTAATCATTTTTTTTAATCTTCTTCCATTTATTTAGATGGATGCTACCACTCCTAAGTACTCCAAGACTAGGTGTGATGAAAGTCAAGGAAGTCTTCTCTTACCTAAAGAAGGCCAGATACAACCTTGAGAAGATTCCTTTTGTTCCAATCTGGGTTAAAGGTGATAACATGATTGAGGGGTCTACCAACCTTGATTGGTACAAAGGCCCTTCTTAAAGCCCTTGATATGATCAATTAGCGAAAAAGGCCATAGATAAGCCTTTTTGTCTCACACTACAAAATGTCTACAAGATTGGTGTTATTGGAACTATCCCAATGGGTCATGACCGAAAATGCTAATTGCCATTTCCAACTCTCATCACCAATCTTGTAATGACCGTGTTGATATTTGCTTTGATACCACTAAACTGTAACAACCATATTTATCTGACAGAACTCATATAACTCTGATACCAATAAATGTAACGACCGTATTCATATTTACAAATCATGTTGCTCTAATACTAATTTTTTTTACCACAATCTGTAATGCTACAATCGGTACCTATCAGAGTACTCAACATCCGGGATTTGCCCGTCAGCCCCGCGATGTCATACACACCGGGATTTGCACGTCTGCCCGCGTATGCTTGAGCCCTCTCTGATATCAAAACTGTAACATCTAAATTCATTTATAAAACTAATAACTGTGACATTCATTATTCTCATTTGTAAATCAGCTTTGATACCACAAATTGTAACGTCATAATGTGACTACAGTTGGTATCTATCAGAGCACTCAATATCTGGGATTTACCCATTGGCCTCGCGATGTCATACACACCAAGATTTGCACGTCTGCCCCGCGTGTGCTTGAACCCTCTGATACCACCAACTGTAACTATCATCTTCAGTTGCAAATCATGACATTTCATGTTCAGAAATGCATACACATTAAGGTTTATTCATCATACATATATAATCCCATATGTATTTAATGACACATGTGTTAACTAATGTCAGGACCAGTGACCATAACACGTTCTTATCAAATATATGTACATGACCCAAGGAGAGAGAGTTAGAATTCAGCCGACAACCTGTGTTCCATGTGTCTTTATGCAATATTTTATGCACCAAAATGTCCAAAGTCTATGCTTCAGTATCTTTTTGATGTGACCAACCTTTATGGTAGGGCTTCTTCAAAGTATTGAGATCCTACTATCCCCAGAATTGGAAAAACTTAGGCAGCTCACTCTTCTCCCTCTCTTTTTCTTCTTCTTATTCTTCTTCTTTTTCCTTTCTTTCTTCTTCCTTTGCTCTCTTTTTGTTTCTGGTATAACCCACGTTTTTCCTCAAAATCTGACCCTAATGGTCTGTATTCTTATCTTAAATAAGATAAAAAGATTAGGGCTAGTTTCCTATTGGTTGAAAGTTAAAAGTTTTGCTTTTAGTCCCTCTTCTTCACTCCTTAAGCACTTCCATCCATCTCCTAATTCCTAGATGCTCCTTATAGTTTTAGATGAGCTCTCAAACACCATTATTTATGATGCTATAATAAGCACACAAAATGAAATAATTTGTCATATAACTATGCAATCATTGCATATATGTCCAAGTATCTCAAATGCGATGGTGTCATTGTCATTGTCGTGTTTT
>CATIWR010332411.1:0-21648 GCA_949677035.1 Omphalea diandra | reverse complement strand
TTTTTGTTTGTATAAAAGTTTGTGATCCCACAGTTATAAATAAATAAAAAGTGTTTTCTTTGTTATATTGTGATCTTATGTGATTGCTTTTTATATTTACTTTTGCTCCTTACTATTACTTATGCATGAGTTTTACTTTATCCCTAATTCCTCCTCTTTTTGATCTTGCCAAAGGGGGAGAGAGTGTGTATGACCTAAGCCTAAAGGGAAAAACATCTAAGTCTCAAAATTTATAGCATAAGTTGAGGGGGAGCATCATACTTATTTTTTTAGAATCGCTATGTTTGAATGAATAATATACTTAGCAAATTTTTGTCCTAAGTATCCATTGAGAATCTTTACCTTCAATCCAACTTCATTTTTTTTTCTAAATTATTATTACTAAGGGTCAATCTAAGTTATCAAAATAAAAAAGGGAGAGATTATTGGACTAGGGTAGTTAACCCAAGTCTTGGAGCTCTGTTGATCTTGACAAGGGAGATTGATCATGTCTAATATTTCAAATAAGTGCTATTTCATAGCCTTTAGTGTTTATCTAAAGTTGGAAGTTGGATGAAGCTCGAAATTTCTCAAGTATGAAAAATGACTTCTAAATCACGATCGCTATCTTGTATTCGCGACTGCGATATGTGAAGAAGCATTGCTAAAAAGCAAATAGACAAAATCGCGGAGCCATTCTCGGTCGCGATTCATCTAAATGACAGAGTCCAATATTGACAGACGAAATCGCGGTATGTGTCACACCCTAGTCGTGACCGCAAATTTCGAAGTGACTCAAAAGGGAAGCAAGTCCACAGTCACAACATGATACATGTTCCAGCAGAACGTTGGAAGTCAAAATTCACGAAGGCATCTTGTTGGTAGGGACCGTGAATTATGAAGAAGAAGATAACCATTTTGGGTAGACGAATTCACGTCCTATATTGCATCCTGTATAAGAATGCTCGCGACCGTGACTTATGAAGGTAGGTTAAAGAGCAACGTCTATATTTTCCTATTGAACTAATCAGAAGCTGTCACGTGGACTAGCCGTTAGACACAAACAAAATTTTCCTTCAAAAATTTAGATTTCGCGACAGCCAATGAGTAGTAGCGACTACAAATTGAGACTGTCAAGTATGTCTCAAAGATTTGATGAGTTATGGTCTGCAACGTCTCTTTGGTGAAGTTGGGCTATAAATACTCCATCAAACAGCCATGAGGAAGGTTGCTAAGAAATTTATTACAAGTAATTAAAGCTCTCAATCTTTGCTACTCATTTTCTTTAATTTTATTTATGAAATTGTAAGCGTTAGGTGTGAGCATTAAACACCAAGTTGTAAGGTTGTAGTGTTAGCCTATAAAAACACTTCAAGAAAGGTTTAAGTGTGAGCTTAGTGAAACACTTGAGTAAGGTTGCGTGTTAGCCTAAAAACACATTGTTGTAAGGTTGTGTGTAAGCCATCAAAACACAAGTTGTACAAGTTAGGTGTGAGCTTGAAAACACCTAGAGATAGTGAAATACCCAATTGATAGATTAGGGAGTGGACGTAGGGTCAATTATACCAAACCACTATAAATCGGTGTCTCATCTTTACTCATTCTTCTTCCCTCTTTTTTGTCTTTTAATTTTTTTTTATATACCAATTCAACATTCCTTCTTGGTGCCAAGGGACAACAAAAGCCATTAGGATTCTTTTAGTATTTGCATGTCATATGAATTTTAATCTTTTTCAAATGGATGTAAATAGTGCTTTCCTGAATGGTATCATTGAGGAGGAAGTTTATGTTGAACAACCTCCCAGTTTTGAGTCACATTATTTTCCTAACCATGTTTTCAAACTAAACAAAGCCTTGTATGGTTTAAAACAAGCTCCAAGAGCTTTGTATGAAAGGCATAGTTTATTTCTCTTGCAAAATGATTTTGAGAAAGGGAAGGTTGACACCACACTATTTGTGAAAAAGCACAAGCATAACACTTTAATTGTCTAAATCTATGTTAACAATATTATCTTTGATGCTACTAATGAATATCTTTGTGAGGAATTTGCTAAGTGTATGACTAGGGAATAAATGAACATGATGGGAGAGCTCAAATTCTTTTTTGGTCTACAAATTGAGCAATCAAAAGAAGGGATCTTCATCAACCGAGCCAAATACACAAAGGAAATGCTCAAGAAGTTTGGCATGAAACGATGCAAGAAAGCTAGAACACTAATGAGTAGTACCATCAAACTAGACAAGGACAAATCGAGTAAGATGGTAGATGAAAAGAGATATCGAGGTATGATCGATTCTCTACTCTATCTTACTGCTTCTAGGCTAGATATAATGTTTAGTGCTTGCATGTGTGTTAGGTTTCAATCCTCTCATAGGGAATCTCACTTGAATGCTGTAAAGAGAATTTTCAAATACTTGCATGGCACAATTCACTTAAGACTATGGTATCCTAGGAACACATCTTTTAGCCTAGTAGGGTATTCAGATGTAGATTACGCAAGTAGTCTTTTAGATAGAAAAAACATTTTTAGGACTTGCCAATTTATAGGAGAATGTCTAGTCTCTTGGTTCAGTAAGAAGCAAGTGTCGGTTGTCTTGTCTACTACAGAAATAGAGTATGTGGCTGCCGGTTATTGTTGCACCCAATTTCTCTGGATGAAACAATAATTGAAGGACTTTGGCAAAGCTATAGATCACATTCCTATCAAATGTGATAACACAAGTGCTATTAATCTCTCTAGGAACCCCATCCAACACTCTAGGAGTAAGCATATTGATATTAGACATCACTTTCTTAGAAATTATGTCTAAAAAGGAGATGTTATGTTGGAATTCATTGACACAAATCATCAACTTGTGGACATTTTCACTAAACCTCTCAATGAAGAAAGGTTAAACTTCATTAAGAGAGAATTAAGGATGTTTTATGAAAATTCCCTAAAGTGAAAATCTTGATCTTAGAAATATTTGCTTTGATTGATGATATTTGTTTTTGTATGAATGAACAATTATTATATGGTTGAGTTAAGATGTCTTAATTTTAGATGGCAATTGTGAACTTGTATAACAAATTGCACAAATTAAGCATCAATACATTAAAGTGGATTACAAATCTTTGAAATTTTATCCTTATCCTCACTGACTTATAATTCGCGGTTGCTATTCCTTGTTCATAGTCGCGAATTAGAAGTCAAACTCACCAGGCTGACAAAAGTCAATTCGATGTCGTGAAATTTAATTTCCACTGTGAATTTTGTCAAATTTTCCCAATTTTGACCGTTGGAGCGCATATTTCCAAGGAAAATTTGTTCGTTACTCACATTTTATGGAATTCACAGTCGCGACAATGAAATCGCGGACGCGAATTAGAATAACGGACTTACATTTATGAGACTTGATTGCCAACCGTTCCAACCCTCTATTAAATCAATTTCTAGTCGTTTATAGCCATTAGATGCCTCTTCAAAGGCTATATATATACTCCCTCAAATAGTGTTTTCTTCACAACTCAAACATCCAACTATCAAATTCTCTCAATTCTCCCAAATCTCTCTAAAACATCTCCAACATCTTCATGGCTCCTAAGAAGGCAATAAGAGTAAAAAAAGGCAAGGAGATTGCTCAACCTTCTATTCCTCCTTCATTTAATAATATGAAGGGGGTCACTAAAGAGGAGAAAGAGAAATACAAGAAAAATCTCTCCAAAATAATCTTACGCAACGAAATCCCATCATCATTCCTACTTGAGTCCCTCAGCATCAACGATGAGGTGCAGGTGTTCCTCTCTAACCTCGAATGGAACGACTTCATTTTTAGAGACGAGCCGAGGTACAAGGAGATAATCCATGAATTTATGTGCACTATGCAACTAAGTCATAGGGCCGAATCTCTTGCCGGCCAATACGGCTTAGTCTTTCGAGCATTCGGGGCTTCTCACTACATTACTTTCGAGTAACTCTTTACACTATTCGATCTTCAAATCGGCGAGAACATACCATTCATCATTTTGGTGCTCGATGTGATCTTCTAAGAATTTTGGGCAGAAATCTCTATCGAGATGAAGCATGATCTGCTTCCTCTTTCGCCAAGCACATCAAGTCCCTGCCACTGTGGATTCCTCACAGAATCATCACTTTCTCGATTAATGCAAGAGCACAAGAGTCTGTTCTGCCTAGTGAAGAACCAACCACTACAGATTGGCCGTTATCTGGTGGATCAGCTAATCTACATGAGCATAAAGCCCAAGAGTTCATTTCTGCTTTCATCTCACGTCACGGTAATTTATAGATACGTCGGGCACTCGATGCGAAAAAGGAGAACCTTCTCACCAAGAAGTTTCTACTTTCTCAAAACTTCTTAGACTTGACGTATCTAATCAACGCCAAGGCAATCCATCTGGACACATACACTTACCAACTTGGCGCATTCAGGGCTAAGAAGATGGAGAGCTCTCAAGCTTCTAAGCGAAAGAGGCTTCATCTTGAGGATGTTCCTACTACTCCACCTTCTCCTCCTCAGGCCAAGACAAAGGTTTCACTCTCCACCATCAACAACAAGCTTGACAAGCTTATACGGATGATGAAGAGGATATTTTTGTTTCTCTCCCACCTCCATAGCAATATGGTGGATTTTCAAGGGAAACTTGGCATCCCTCCTTGCCATCTCCTTGACTTTTCAGACTACGATGACACACAAGATGGGGATGATGGTGTGGAAGTCGGTGAAGAGGCTTAAGGAGGTCTCTAAGAGCATGTGGAAGACTCTTTTAGAGATGACAACGAATCTCCAACTTTTAAGACATTAGGGTTCTCTTTGAACTTTGTTTTTCTTTTCTCTTTGAAAACAAAAAATGTGATCCCACATGTTTTATCTGTTTCTTTTTCAAAGCATTTGTCTTGAGCATCTATTTGTTTAATCTTTATTATTTGATCCTTTAATACTTATGCTTGTTTATATTTCCTTTTATATTATCTAACCTTTTTGATTTTGCCAAAGGGGGAGAGATCGAGAGATACAAAGGAAGAAAGATAAAAGGGGACAGATAAGTAAAAAGGGGGAGAGATTAGTGAAATTTATCCTAAGATGCATAAGTTAAAGGGGAGCAACATAGAGCAACTTAGAGGAACTTAAGTCAATTTGACACTTAGGATTTTTGGAACTTAGAAAATTTTTATCTTTTGTTAAAAATGATCATTAAAATTCTATAAGTAGTATTCAATTTTAATGTTCTATATTTATTCTTCATTTTGGATCAATCTAGGTTGTCAAAATCAAAAAGGGGGAGGTTGTTGGACTAGGATGGTTAATCCTAAGTCTAGAACCTCTTTTGATCTTGACAAAGGAGATTGATCATTACTAATATTTTTATTAAGTGTTGATTTTGCAGAAAAATAAGTCTCTCAAGTTAAGTTGGAAGAAAATCTCTCTAACTCTAAAGTGACTCGCGACCGCAATCAAGGATTCGTGATCGCAATCAAGGATTCACGACCGCGACTCTTGAAAAGACTTGCCAAAAATCAGACAGGCTATATCGCGGAGTCATTCTCGATCGCGAGCAAGCAAAATGAAGCAAACCAAAAATGACAGACGAATTTGCGGTCTATGTCTCGTTAGAGTCACAACAGCGAATTATAAAAAGCTTCAAAAGGGAAAGAAGTCCAGAATCAGAGTTTGACAAGTGTCCTAGGAAGCCGTTGGAAGTCAAAAATCGGAAAGGCTATATGTTGGTAGCAACCACGATTTGAGAATTGAAAGTTACACAATTTGGCAGGTTGTTTCGCCGTCAGGATCGCGGTTTATACAATGAAAATCGCAACCACGACTTATGTTGGCTGAAGAAACACAATGGCTATATTTTCCTGAAGCACTAATGAAAAGCTGCCACATGAACTGGCTGTTATACTAGTCATTAGACACACAATTGCAACTTTTGACTTTCGTAAGGAAAATGTGAACTAGCCATTATACTAGTCGTTAGACACAAAGCTGCAACTTTGGACTTTCGTAAGGAAAATTGAAAATCACCAATGGGAAGCTGACACATAGACTAGCCATTGGACTAGCCGTTAGTCTCTTTGGTGGAATTTGGGTATAAATGCTACACCAAACATTAATAAATGGCAAGGTTAAGAAATTCATTATAAAGAGAAAAAGCTCTCAATCTTTGCTACTCATTTCTTTCAATTTTCTTTATAAGATTGTTAATTCTTAGGTGTGAGCATTAAACACCATATTGTAAGGTTGTTGTGTGAGTTGTAAAACACATTGAGATACGTTTTAGTGTGAGCCTTGAAAATATTTGTGTTAGGTTTTAGTGTGAGCCTTGAAAACACTTGTAAAAGGTTTTTATGTGAGCCTATAAAACACAAGTTGTAAGGTTGGTATAAGCCTAAACACTAAGTTAAGTGTGAGCTTCAAAAACACTAGTGATTGAGTGAAATACCCAATTGGTGAATTGGGAAAAAGACGTAGGGTTGGTTAATACTCGAACCACTATAAATTGTTTGTCTCAATCTTCTCATTTTTTCTCTTCACTTCTTTGTTTTTAGAAATTTTCATACATCAATTCAACCCCCCTTCATGGACACAAGGGCCAACAAAAATCATTATTAATAACAAGATCGACAATAAGAATCCATTTTTGATAATCAAGTTTCAAAATAATGCTTAAAAACTTTTCAGTTGGAATTTCATTGGCTTTTCCTGTTACTTCATAAGAAGTCCTAGGTTTAGAAGCTTGGTTTTGAATAATAGATGAAACGTTATGTTTTAAAATTTCTTGCTTAATTAAACTATTTTCAGTTTTTAGTTCTAAAATATCTTGCTTAATATTTTTAATTTCATTTTGCAGTTCAAAAATAGTTGGGGCAGAAGACTTTAGCTTAAATCTTTTGAAAATATCATTAATGTTATATTTTTCAAAAGACAAAGTAGGTTTATTAGTAACAATTTCTTTTAATTTTAAAAGATACTCCTTTTGGGTTTCAGGATCTTCAATTTTTGCAATGGCATAAAAAAGCAAAGACGTATCTTTTGCAATAACATTAACAGTTTTAATATTGACAATGCAAGGCCTTCATTATTAATATTTTAATAATTTCACCATATATATATATATATATATATATATATATAGTTTAATAAAAATATGGTAACTTTATGATTCCATGAGAAACCTTTATAGGTTAAGGGGGGAGCTAATGGTTTCAAAACTATATTTTCATGTTCTAAGACTTAGTTTGTACCTATTCTATTATTTTTATTGCCTTTGACAAATTGTTTATCATTGTAAAAAAAAAGGAGAATGTTGAACCTTCTAGGTTCCAAGTCCTTGTTTTGATGATCACAAACTAGTCTTAGGACTAAGCTTTGCTCAATCTTTGAAGTACATCAATTTGTTAAATCGTGATGAATGGAAAAGAGTTTATTGGTAGCACACTTGAGTTGGAGTATTTAAAGTTAAAAAACTCTAAGTGTTAAAAAGAGTGGAAGTCATAGCAAACTTAGCTGAATAGTCCAACAAGCATTAATTCCTTTCAATAGGCGTAGAAAAGTGCCCTAGTTTGAGCCATATTCTCTGAGCCTAACGATGGGTGTTGTGCTTTTGCAGCTGGTGTTGGGAAATGCTTTAGTCTATGTATCACCTTCTAGACCTTCCAACGAGGAATACTCAATAAGACAATAGGTGTGGGGATGTGTCTAACGAGCATGTCGAGATCTCCAATAGACATTGAATCACTTTTGAAATTTTTGAAAAATAGAGCATGAAGCTCACACTCTCTATAAATCAACAACATGCATTTATATATTCCAACAAGCATTGAGTTTAAAATTAATGACTGTAGCATATGTCCAATTAACATTAGAGAAAAAGGGGAAAGAATAAATAAAAAAAAGGAAAGAAAGGAAAAGCCTCAAGTCACCAATCCTTAATAGCCAGTTTCAACGAGCTTATCAATTGGACCAACAACCATTAAAGTTAAATATTGATTATCAATCACCTATATTGCATGAAATCAACAAGGGTTAATTCTCTTGTAATGGGCATGAAATTTCCTCAAAGAGTGTTGATTGTATACAAATGTGATGTGAAGTGACTACTCTTTTTTCTCATGGTTAGTTTCTTATTTCACCATATAAAAGGAACTGCTCTCAATAGAAAAAGATAGTGAACTACGCTATTAAGTGAGGAATCCATTGTGAAAGCAATTCTAAATCAAAAGGCCATTTCATTATGATCAAGAAGTGATCTGGCATTTAAGAGAGACTCATTGATTAAGCTTAAAAGAGAACTACAAAGAGTTATTTTCAAAATAGAATTTAAAGGACAAGCTTCTCAAGAACCCACTCCACATTCTCACTCACATCAAGTATACCTTATGAAAGTGATTTTGATCATTCATTCTCACTTGAATGAAAGAGATCTCTTTCTACCAAAACCGTTATAATCTTGTTTATGTAATTCTCTATAGGGAAACCCTTTGAAAGTATCACTTGTGAAAGGTTTAAGGTAGTACCTGCAAACTACTTTGGATTAAGGTTTAAGTAGTACTTGTAGAATACTTATGAAGGGTTAATAGTACCTAAAAATCTATCATCTGTAAAGACTTAATAGTGCCTGGAAACCTACCTTTGTAAAGATTACTGATAGTAGATTAAGGTATCTGAATAGTGAAGTCTCCAATGGAAATGCTAGAGGAGAAGACGCAGGTAAGTTGTGTCGAGCCTTTATAAATTTTGTGTGATGATTCTTTACTTATTTTTGCATTGGGTTTCAATTTATAAAGTTATCTTTTCCCTATTCAACCCTTTTTTTAGGGCACTAAAGGACAACACTTGCGACTCCATCCATTTATCGACCAATCGGGGTTTTAAATTACTAAGAACCCAAACAAATGGCACGTGATTGGATCAATGATGAATCCTTTAGGCCTCGTGCTAGTTCAAAACCTTTTTTATCGAAATGGTGGTCAATAGAAGACCAAGACAAAAAAAAAATACATTGGTATTATCCCTAAAAGATATAGAGTCACCATCTGACTTTGGTCGAGACAGAAATCTGGCCAAGACAAAATTTAGACCTAACTAAGTCATGTAGAAGGTCTAATTCATCTTCACCCCATCAGAGATTGGGTTAAAAAATTGGTTATAGCTTAGGGAAGAAGTTAGTCACCCACAAACTGCCTAGATGTTAGAATTTAGCCTTTGGGCATCTTTGGTTCACTCTTGCCATTTTAACCAAGTTATTAATTAGTCTGATTAGCATTCTTGTGCATATTACTAATGCAATCCAATTAATCATATCAATCAATTAAAAAGGAACGGAGATCATGCATTATGGCAAAGGGGGTATCACGCATATCATCAATCATCATCATGCATAACCATCTTGAAGGGAGGGGGGGGGGGGGGATCATGCACCATGACATAGGGTAAAACATACATATCCACATCATGCATATTCATCACAAGGGGAGGGGAATCATATGACATGGCAAATCACATACATAATATCATCCACACATCATCATGTATAGTCATCATAAGATAACCATTAAGACCATCAGTCATGGTCTTAACCCAAATATGCACCTGCATAAAAAAGGAATACATGAGAGTTAGTGTCACAATAGCAAATGAAAACATCAAAGCAACTAAGACAAGATCTATGACAAAAACATCTCATCATATCTCCAAGCTAAGGAACCTAAGCATGTTTCTAAGTCCATAATCACAAACATCACACAAACTAAATAATAACATTAGAATAAAAAAAAAACATGAATCATATGACATGAAAAGAGTTATAAACATACAAATGGCATCTTGGAGGATTTAATGGCCTAAGGCAAAATAATATAAAGAAAGATCCTAGGGTTATTGAATCCTCTCCTTCATTGCTCTCAAGAAGCTTAGCATCCATAAGCATCATTGACCACCGAGAAGGTTAGGATGCTATTCAACAAAAGATGAGTCACTAGGCCATAACATATGCTTAACAAGATTTAAAGACTTTACAAGAGTAAATATAATCATAAAAGAGCTTTTAAGGTCTTAGGAATGGTGGATTCCTTACTTGATCATAACCAAAATATAACAAAAAATAACAGCTTAAACATCTCATCAAACACAAAATGAATAAACATAAAGCATTAAAGCATCAAAGATCATAAAAAAAAACTACTTTTAAAGTTTACCAATGTTCTATTATTTAAATGATTGAGGATCCTTGGTTGTAAAAACCTCTTGCCATTCTATTAATGGAGATCCCAAGAATCCTAGAAAATATTTTGAAAATAAAGAAATATGAAAGAGAAGGAAGAAAATTTTCAAAGTCTCCTCAATCATATGGGGGTTGTACAAACCACTTTAAGGTCTTTATAGCCCTCTAGTAGGTTATACAGACTACATCAAGTCTGTATAACCTTCCTTGACTAGGTTTTTTGAAAATAAAGAAAATCAAAAGAAGAAGAGGAAGAAGAAGAAAAAGAAGAATGGGAGGAAGGATTCTTTAGATGCCTTTATGTGTTTCCTTACCCTCAGAGGCTTATAAGTTTAATTTTTTTCCTCCAAGAATGCAATGAGATATGCAAAATGAAGTGTCAAAACCTTAAAAGCTGCCTTGGTTCTTTGGTGTAATGGGTTAAGTGTTTGATTTCTAGAGATTTAGGATTTGTGAGTTACTATTTCAGTAGAGTAACACTAAGGTTGTCCAAGCCTCACCCTTTGCACTTTAAATGATAAGGCATTTATAGGAGAAGAATAGTGCATCAGAGCCTGAAATGGTTCTAATTGCATCAAGTTCATGTCCAATCATAAGGGAGACCATGAAAGTTCTGAAATTAGGTTTATAAGTGGGTTATACAGGCAAGGGTAGGGTTATATAGCCTTATGATTTAAGGAGGGGACCAGTTTTAAAATCTTCCTATGGTTAGGATTTTATTCATGGCTTACAACCATGAATAGTAGATTGTATACCTTCTGAGGAATATGTAGCCCATCAACTTATGGTTCCATAGGCTTGATCTTGATCTTTGGGATTTGGACTTGGTCTTTAAGGTTTGTTCTAAGATTTTCTAAAGCCCTGCACTTCTATCCTTTGAAATTCTTTTTGCATTTTAGGGAATAATTTTAGCGATTTCATCATCGAGCTTACATCCTAGGGCCCAAAATATGATGCTCACACTAGGCCTGCTATGGGAAAAATTAATAAGTCATGTGCATGCAAAAAAAGAATAATAGAGGTAAATAAATTTAAGAATTCATCCTTGAGTATACTTCAGACACTATTCATGTGTGATATCCCTCAATAGTAATGATCTAGAAATTTATAGATATGGGCCACCACTATTTAACCTTAATCAAAATGTCATGTTAGATGTAAGTCCTCCAGCGTAAGAAGCAAGCATATCTACACCTTGTCTTTAAACATGGAGAATAGTGTGCTAGATAGGCCATAGAGTAAGAAGTAGTACATAACTTGATCCATCACCACAACAAGCAATCAGTATGTGACCATCAGAGACCCAAAGAGTATACTAGAATGCACAAAGGCATTCCTTCCATTCAACAAGGGGATAAACTCTAGCAAGTCCTGAATGAACTCCTTTTAGAAGGTCCTAACATAAACCTAACATCGACATTCAATGATAACTTGGAATATCAAATCCCTATCAAACAAGTGAAGGCAATAAAGGGGATTGTCACCTCTCCTATCTATAACAGGTAGAAAAAGTGCATAATATCCATCTAGTGCTCTATTAAGAAATGTATGACAAAGTTGCCATTCCTTAGTGAGCAAGTCAAGAGTAAGGTAACGAAAAGAGAATAGCTCCATTAACGCAACGTGTTTGCACACATGATCATTTAGCCCTTGGAATCAACTAGCCATAAAGGTCACAGACCCATCAACCTTCACGAAGGCCACATCTCCCTAAAAAATTACAAATGTCAATAATATAAAGGAGTAAACAAGAGGGACAAGGAAAATAATGATTATAAGACATAAAAATAGTAAAATAATCATAATAATGCAATCACTGATGGATAAAAACATAGTACATTTATACAAAAAAGCAAAAGAATGAGTATTTAGCATAAACACAAATCCTAAAAAAGGACAACATAATAATGGCCAAAGCTCATAGTAAAAGTGTCAAGATATTAGGCACAAAGGCAAAAAGTATGCATCCTAAAATTTAATGATTAAAAATAACATAATTATATGAAAGAATTAATAGCAAAAAGTGAGGAAGAAAATAAACAAATGAAAAATCAAGGGATAAAAAGCCTACCTCATTAGACGCAAAACCAAAGAGGTGAGAAGGTGGATCATACACTTAGGGGACCTTTAGCCCTAGGTCTAAACCTTCAAAGAAGAAATTTATATAGATGAACTCGAATAAAAAAGCCAAGTAAAAGTTATGGTTGTCAATCAGGGTCATTTGAACATCAATGGGCAAATAAGCCATGGCAAGGGTAGCACTAATAGCATTAGAAGCATTGGGAATAAGGGTGGCACCTTATTGCATCTCAAAACCTATAAATACCCTAAAAAGTCTAAACATGAATTAAGAGAAAAGGACAAGAAAGTGTGTGTGTGTGTGTATCTCAAAGTTGTTTTTTTATAGATAATTCCCTTATTTGTACAAATAACTAAAATCTGTTTTGTGTTCTCAAAGGTCATCTACATAGGCCCTTCATGTTTTTGCTATTAATTGCTTATACAGATAACATGTTGTTTGTATAAATAACCTTAGTTAAATAAAAAAAAAAAGTGGAAGAAAAAGGAAAGGAGAAAGAAGAAAGAAGAAAGAGAAGAGAAAAAGAGGAGAGAAAAGAAAAAAGAGATAATAGAAGGCAAAATACAAATATAGTAGAATTAAAAAATGAATTGCAAAAGGAAAGGCCTTAAATCCAAAGATCAAGAAATACCATCAAGGTAAAGCTTCATGACCTTAAACTCAAAAAAAGAGATCAAGATAAAGGAACTAAAATAGGAATAAGCTGTTGTGTGTAAAACCCTTGCAAGTGTACAAATTACTTTAAGTAATATAATGATAAGTAGAGATCGTTCTCACGATAATTGTTTCACGAGTACCAAAAAACTAATTTTTCATATTATCTAGCAATCAAATAATAAAAGGATAATAAATAAAAATTGAAATTGTAAAAATAATTAAATAAAACTAAACTTAAATAAAAAAGAAACTTTATATGATAATGATTTCTATGAAATTTGGATAACCATAATGTCATTTCATAAATATATCAAGATAATTGTTTTAATTGAGAATATGTTATGTTGGAAGATGGATTTTCCTAATTTGCCCAATAATTTCTCTTGAGCAAAGTTGAATATATTATTACTAAAATTATGCAGACTTTTGTGGTTATAAAAATTCAATAACAATACATTAAGCTTCATGAATAATCTTTGAATATCTCTAAAAGTCGAGTATACTTTCGTAGTCTCAATCTCCTAGTTTAATATGTTAGGACTAACCCTCTAGCTCCATCTTCTAGAATCTTAAACATTGCACATATGCAGTCGTTCATACATACAAGATAAATTAAGCTCAAACATAGTAAATCAAGACACCCAACACAATTGAAGTAAAATCACTTCATAAATATATGATGTAAATATTAGGCTTTCACCCTAATCCCTAGAATTGAAAAGATTAGTTCATCCTAAAAGAAGAAGAAATCCATTGAATTCAGTAGAAGAATTTTTAAGAGAAGAATTTTCAAGAGAAGAGTATTGCTAAACAAAAACAATGAAAACCCTAAGAGAGAATATATTTTTCCATCTTCACAAAATTTTCTTTTTAATTGGTATTTGGATCCACTTTTCTCTCCTAAAAATTTGTACTTTTTTCACTTATGAAATATTTATCCAAATATATCAAAAATCCTCTAAAAGCAGCCTGCAAATTGCATTTTAAAAATTGGATCAGATGCCTTGCATGGCTTGATGCATAGACCATGCAACAACCTACACACTTAACTACTTATACGATTCTACTCTGCTGACTGGTCAAGTCTGTCTTTGCATGTCCAACGCAAGGGCCACACAACAGTCTATACAATACTGTTGAAAATTACAATTTATCTCATTTTTCGAGAATTTCTTATATGAACATAAAAGAGACAAAATTAATTTATTCCAAATAAAATACTATAAAAACAAGAAAAAAATCCTAATTTATAATCTAAATATATGCTAAAATGACTCATATTAGAATCGATCCTTAATAAGGAGGTAAGATGTCAAGATGAGAAGTTTAAGGAATAGACTTAATATAAATTAGATCCCTGATTACCTAGCAAACCACCAAGTAAAATGAAGCATACAAAAGCACCCTCAAACTTGATGACCTTGTATCCTTTCCATATCCTTGAAACATGTTAATCGCTTATTCACTTTAATCAAAGTATTTATCATCACAATATTTTTTTCCCCAAACCTATACATGGTTAAAACCTAAAAAATAAAGAGAATCTAGAAAGATTCCTAAAAGTGAATAAAAAAAATCTAAGTATAGAGAACCAAGAGATGAGCTTGAGGGTAAAAATAGAGAATTTAGAAAGAAGCCTAAGGGCAAAGCATGGGGGCAAAACAAAGAGAATCTAGAGAGAAGCCTAAGGGCCAAATAAAAAGAATTCATAAAGAAGTCTAAGGATAAGACTAAGAAAATCAAGAGATATAGAAGAATATAATTCATCTTAGTACCCACAAAGAGTTGATAAAGACATGACTTATCTTAGTACCTTTTGAGAGCTGGTAAGGACATAATCCATCTTTGTACCTGATCATAGTTGTTAAGGACCAACCCATCTTAGTACTTGCAAAAAGTTGATAAAACACAATCCATCTCAGTGCCTACTAATTACTTCTAAGGAAACAATCCATATCTTAGTACTTACTAAAAGTTCCTCAGTAAACAACCCACATTTAGTCCCTATTAAAATCTAATAAGAAATGCTACCTTGGTACTTACTGAAAGCTGCTAAGAGAAGAAACCACCTCTAGTACCTACTAAGAGCTATTAAGGAATGCTACCTATTAAGAGAAAAGTCCACCTTAATGCTTGCTAATAGTTGCTAAAGAAGTCATATCCTTAAATATCCTTTTTTTTTTGTTTACGGTATTTACATTTTTTATTGAATGCTTTAATACATTGTGCAACAATCTTTTCATCAAAATGTCATTTTTTAAATCCTACAAAACAAGGATAAAACTGTAAGCATTGAATTTTTAGATTATTAAGATGCAAGATCATGAGAACCATGTTAGTTTCATCCCTAAGAGGAGGAAGATAACAATGCCCAAAGAAGGGCAAAGCTTGAACAAACTTTTAACTAAACCTACCTTATAAACACCTAAGTCCAAAATGCCAATTTTGAGTTTTCATAAGATGTTTGTACAACCAAGTATATGATTGTACAATCAACTTACATGGCTATATAAATATCTCATAAAATGTCAAATAACATAAAGCTTTTAGAATAGTAACCTAGTTTCCCTTTTTGGTTGTATAGCTAAGTAGTTGGTTCCATAGATAATTTTAAAACTATAATTTTAGAATATTTTTTTATCTTATTACTTTGGATAGTGGAAAGAAGGATAAAATTGCATTATATGCTACATAATATCAATGCACTCATTACCTCTTTATGAATACCTCACCTCTCAAGATGCAGGGAGAAAATGTTTTCCTTTAACTAAATGCTGCCAAATTGGAGATTCAAGCACTAAAGGCATCCCCTAAACATAGAAAATCTAAAGACCATCCATACACTAAAGATTTGAGGTAAAAGACTAGAACAGGCCCTTTTTAGCATTAAAATCTTTATTCTTTGGAAGAACATACCATTCAAGGTGCCTTTGAGGGTAATAAGATAAACCCTAACCCACTATAAGGTCTCATTGCCTTCCTTCTCCCTTCTTATTTCTTTTTCTTTTTTTAGCTTTCTGCTGTTCTAGGAACTCCTTTCTTTTATAACCCCTAACACTAACTTATATGTCTTTATTACATGCTTTCAAGCTTAAAATTTGCAGCTTATTGCATACAAGATGATGGTTGCATAAACACTCATATGATTATATGTCTATCATTACCATAGTAAATGTGTGTACTTGTTTAAGTTGATGTGGTTGAGTGAACAAGTGTTGGATAAATGATTGGAGATTCTCTAAATAATTGATGATGACAAAACTTAAAAATATGAATCAGGAATTCCTCGAAGCTCATATCCCTAAATTTAAGCCATTTGGAGGTGTCTAATCTCTTTTTCAAATCGTACTCAATTTGCGAACTTGATATTTGATGAGATGGAGATAAATTGAGTCTTTTAGTTGACTGATTTGAACCATGATCCATCCTCATCCAAAATTTTATCTCGACCAAATTTGGGTGGTGACATATTCGAAATATCATCAAAGTATTACTTCTCAAGATCCCCTGTTGACCATTTGATTAGCATCACAAGCTCTATGACCCGATAAATCTATCTTTGGATCCCTTGTTGATCTTTCTAGTGCCATTATTATGAGTTATATTAAAGTGTAACTCCTGCATCAAGGTGTTTAATGGAGTTGGACTTCCATGAGGAGGGTGAATATGAGGGGTGGTGGTGTATTACACAAATATGTTTACAATGAATTATAATGATTAATGAGTGCTCGTGGCCTAATGAATAAGGCATTTGACTTCTAATCAAAGGATTGTGGGTTCGAGTCCCACCGAGTGGTGCAGGCACATGAGCAAAAATCGAACCGAATCGAAAAAACTGATCGAACTGAAAAAAAATTTGATTTTCAGTTTTTAGTTCCGTTTTTTAGATAGAAACAGAAAAAATCGAATTAGCCGAATAATAAATAAATTAAACTAATTTGAATCAAACTAGATTTAAAATATATATAATTTAATTGAAATAAATCGAACCGAACCAAACTTTTATAAGATTTGTTCGATTCAGTTTATAAATACATAAATTTTGATTTAATCGGTTAGATTAATTAAATTTTTAAAAAATTTTAATTTGATTCTATTATAAATATAAAAAATTCAATTTATTAAAATTTGATAAAAAATCAAGCCGAACCAACTGAATGCTCACCTCGTGTGAGGCGCTGACTGGTACGAAAACCGCCGATCTCGACCAACAAACGTAAATAATTCGCCCTCTTATCTTAGGAACACATGTACACTCTGCTGCAGAAATCTGCTTTTTCCGATGGCTTCATCTTCTAGTTCACTTTGCTCTCCTCTTCCTCTACCCTTCTCCAGCGCCAATTCACACTCCCTCGGTCACCGAACCTCCACTGCCTTCACATTTCCCTTTGCTTTCCACTCCAAACGGCGCTTCTGTCTTCCTTTAAAAAATGCGCCACCGCCTCTCAAGGTTTTCTGCACGCGTGATTCTCGAGGTAAAAACCCTAAAATCTTTCACTTCTTATTTGATCATCTGCTGAGTTTTGAACCGCACATTTCTTATTATAGGGTTAAATAGAGGAGAAAAAACTGCCAAATCTGATCCTATTTATCGTAATCGCTTAGTGAACATGTTTGTTAATCGCATACTGAAAAATGGAAAGAAATCGTTGGCTTATTATATTATCTATCGAGCATTGAAAAGGATTCAACAAAAGACCAAATCGAATCCGCTGTCTGTTCTGCGTCAAGCGATACGTGAAGTAACTCCTGATGTAGCAGTCAAAGTAAGACGGGTTGGTGGATCGATCCATCAGGTTCCTGTTGAGTTAGGGTCGGGACAGGGGAGAGCTCTTGCCATTCGGTGGTTGTTGAATGCTGCGCATCAACGTCAGGGTCCAGATATGGCTTTCAAATTGAGTTGTGAGTTGATGGAGGCGGCTAAAGGGAGAGGAAATGCTGTGAGACAGAAGGAAATGATTCTTAAAATGGCGGAGGCGAATCGAGCTTTTGCACATATTTGTTGGCCCCTTGATTGGTTCAATATATTTCAATATGCTTGCAGAATGGTATAGCACAATGAAGGGAAGGAATCAATAGAATAGGAAAGAGCTAGAATAAATTGATTTTATAGCACAATGTTATGATTGTGGTTGTTGTATAGATACATTGTCTTATGATTGTAGTTGTTCTTTTATTTGTTTTTCTAACATAGATTTTCTATAATAGCTTTGGTTGAGGATTGAGTTTCTTTCTCATTGAGGTGATTTTCAATAATAGCTTTGGTTGAGAATTTTTGTTGAGCTGATTTTCTGCACCCTTTTGGGCTTATATGTTCTTAATGTTCATATACTGGTGTGGATGCGTCTGCTTCTTATGTTGTTTAGAAATTTTGTTAGTCTGAATGTTCTTAAGTTTGACTGCTTGGTCTCTATCATATCCTTACCTTATGTTTGTCATATTGTTCTTAGTACTAAGTAACTGGATGAGAAAAAGACAATCTGATATGAACTTACTAGTCTTTCATCCATGTCTTTGGGGACACATGTGCATGCAAATGAGAATGGAGTATAGGAGTTGAATCTGTTATGTCATTCATTCATGTGATTGTGAAGAATGGGTATATTTTTAATAATTATTGATGAATCGTGCGCTTGCACATATTCGTTAACTGAGACATGCAGAGCATAACAATTGATGACCTTGTTAACCACATCTTTGGGTATCTACAGCTGCAGCTGTCACCAAGGACTCCTGGGAGAAATTGATTTTGAAAAGTGATGTTCCAGTTTTGGTTGAATTTTTTGCAAGTTGGTGTGGACCCTGTAGGATGGTTCACCGAGTAATTGACGAAATTGCAGCAGAGTATGATGGGATGCTTAAGTGCTATGTACTTAACACGGATACTGACTTGCAAATTGCTGAGAACTATGAAATTAAGGCTGTACCTGTGGTTCTGCTTTTCAAAAATGGACAGAAGCAAGAGATGGTGGTTGGTACAATGCCAAAGGAATTTTATGTCTCTGCAATTGAGAGGGTACTGCATTTGTAAACATGTCTCAGTGTCTGATTTGAACATTCATCTATGTTGATTGGTTTTTCCATCAGGTAAGGAATAGTTTTTCTATTGCTTGAATTTTTCTATTTTTGTTTGGTCACAAATACATTGCATGTACAGTATTACAAATGCAGGCTTGCTGGTTTTCTTTATACTTGGTCTCTTGAGTTTTCCATGTTGAGAATCAGTTACCGGAATTACATTTTGTGAATTAATTTGATGATCTTTTATGATTTGTATTGTGTATCGGAAAGGTTTTATATCAGTGGTTACATGAAACTATTCTGTATCTTGAGTTTAACAATTGTGCATTTTCTGTGTTATATTAGAGTTATTCCTTCAGCTGCTGTAAAATGAATTTTTTTTTTTTTTGGAATACTTGGTAATTTTTTGGATCCCTACCATTTTTTAATGTTCTATGATTCGTAATATCTCCCCATTTCCTCTTGCAGTGAACCCAACCCATTTCTGCAAAGAATTGTACAAACTCCGCTGATTTGTTTGTGAAAACAATGTTATCAGTTCAACAATACGAGACTGATTAAAAAGTTCAAGGCAGATAGTACAATAGCATCCTTTGTTCATTCCAGTTCTAATTATGATATCTTTATTTTTTTGTTGAATTGCCAATTTTATTTGTGATTAATTATAAAAATACATTGGATTCATGTTAGAATAACCTGAATGTTGAAAGCGATGCTATGTTTATCCCAAAAGTCAAATAAATCAAATCAGGATTTGTTTAGTTATATTTTTATACTTAGTCGTGAACCTTTTAGAAGAATGATTAGATTAAACAAAAATTAACTAGTCTAATTATACAAGGGAAAAGTTCCTTTTGAGCAAAAATTAAGGAAAAGGAAAAAGAAGTTTAAAAAAAAAGTAGAGGAGTGTGGAGTTGATTACTATTTGGAAGTAAAATTTTACTTCGATAGATTTTCCTTGTGTAAACATATTTAAAACATGGAAATTGCATCAGATTTTTATAATAATTTTGAAATTTCAAGTCAAATGTTGTTTTCCCTATTACTTAAAAGTGATTATTTACCATAATGAAAACTATATGCTAGTCTAACGAGTAATTTTGTGCTACTCTTTGCTACTTTGGATGTATTACAATAAATTATTAAAACACAGCTATAAGTAGAGTTTTGAAATTATTGCAATGCGAGCCTTATGATGAGAAGTATGTTCCATTTCATAAGAATAGAATAGCAAGGTCTTAGAGAAAGGGGCAAGCTTAATGAATTCTTAAACCAAAAACATCTAACAAACACCTACATAAGGTTGGCTAGCTTGACCATGCGGAGATGGTTGTACAACTAACTCATTTAGTTGTACAGCCAACTCATATGATTTTATAATCATTCTCAAGTAGCTCATTTTAGAATAGGAGAACTAACTAAGGTGGCTGCACAACGAACTCATAAGGTTTTGTATAACTAACTTAAGTCTTGACTTTTGTAGAATTCTTTAATCTATCTCTTAAAGAAGTGCAAAAAGAGAGATTGGGTGCTTCATGCACATCCTGCATTTCCTTTACAAATAGCCCCTCAATTGAGAAGGCAAGGGAAGCCAATTTATCATATAAAATTCTACCAAAATAGAAGCTTAAACCCTAGAAAAACCCTACAACATAAACATTCAAAGAAGCATAAGCAAAAGCCAAAACAAAACCCTTCTCTGTGACTTGTGAATCAACTTTAATCCATAAAAAGGATTTTTTTAGGACAAAACTAACCCTTAGGTATCTCCTCTACATCTTCTCTTTCATTTTACTTAGTTTTGGATCAAGTGCTCAAGGTCCTTCAAGGACAACCCTAACAAGCCCGAAGGTCGTTATAGATTTCAAAACAGTATGTGTAGATATCTTAGTGATTTTTATAGACCACTAGTTAGTTTGTACATACCATTGTCATGACTTACAAATAATCCATCTCTTTAGTTTTTGGTTTTGCCTATTTTGTGTTTGTATTTCTTGATTTAGAACTATGAAGGAAGTGATTGGGAAGTCTTTAATGGCCAATGACCTATGTCCTATTTTTTTTTTCTCATTTATTTCCCCATAAAGAGGGCTTTATTAAAAAATTACTCATCTTGTATTTATTTATATGGTTCACTCGTTATCTTTATCATGTCCTTATATTAGCATGGTTTACACTCTTATTGTACACACTAAATATTTTATTTGCCCATACATGAATATAATTGTTAGTGTTTGAATGGAGAGTGGAGGACAACATAGATGAGGTACCTCCCTTTACTTGCATATTTTCTTGCCCTTGGCCTTTATAAACCTCGGAGATGGTTGTACAACCAACTTAGTTGGTTGTATAAACTTTCCAAAGGTCTGTACATGCCTTTATAATTGAGATTATGTGCTCATCTCATAGAAATGATGCTAACTCATTTATCTCTTCTTATAAGCCTACCATTTTATTCATTACATTTTCCTTTCATTATTATTCCTTATCAATCCATGAATGATCTCTCACCACTTAGATATATATTCACCATCTTCACCTTATATATATATATATATATATATATATATATATATATATATATATATATTATTTCTTTTGTTTGATTTTTAATATTGAATTTATTAATTTCATATTCATTTTTCTACTATTGTTGGTTTGAGATATATGTTGTTGTCTATGTGGATAT
>CATIWR010332387.1:0-11146 GCA_949677035.1 Omphalea diandra | reverse complement strand
ATTGGATTTATCAAACACAATGTTCATAGACTCTTCAACAATCATAGTACTTTTATTAAAAACTCTATAGGTTGTACTATAGGTGGAGTATCCTAGGAAAATACCTTCATTTTTCTTTGAATCAAATTTTCCAAGATTATCCTTAGTATTTAAAATGTAGCACTTGTACCTAAAGACTCTTAGATATGACAACTTAGGGTTTCTACCATTCCAAAGTTCATACAAAGTTTAATTGAGAATAGGTCTTTTGGAAACACGATTAGCAATGTAGCAAGAAGTATTAATCGTTTTAGTCCAAAAGTAATTAGGTAAGGAATACTCATTGAGCATGGTTCAAGCCATTTTACTAGTGTTCTATTTTTCCTCTCTCTATAACTCCATTTTTTATGGTGTTCTAAGAGTTGAGAAGTTATGAGAAATCCCATTCTCTAGACACTAAGATTCAATAGATTCATTTTGAAATTCTTTTCCATGGTCACTTCTTAAAGAAGAAATGAAGTAACAATTTTTATTTTGAACCCTTTTTACGAAACTTTTAAAATCATCGAAAGTGTCATGCTTATGAGCTAAAAAGGATACCTAAGTAAACTTAGAGTAATCATCTACTAGGAAAAGTGTATAATGTTTTTCACCTAAACTAGCATTCCTAGTAAGTCCAATTAAGTCCATATGGAAAGTTGAAGAGTTCTAGATGCACTTACAACATTTTTTCCCTAAATGAGGACAGATGTTGCTTTCCCATTTGGCATGGTCCACATGTCTTGTCATTTGAGAACTTTAGATTAGGTAGCCCTTTCACTAGATTTCCTTTTGATAGGCTTTATAGGAGTTTCATGCTAGTATGACCAAGTCTTTTATGCCAAAGCCAAGCTTTATTGCTAAGTGACATAAGACACTTGAAATATTAGTTAGCCAAATTGTCTAAGTCAATTAGGTAGGTATTGTCTCTCCTTTCACCCTGAAGGCTACCTTTTTATCCACCAAAGTGGTAACTCGGCATTCTCTAAGATCAAAGGTGACTTTGTTACCTTTATCATATAATTGACTTATACTAAGCTAATTATGTTGTAAACCATCTACAAGTAGAACATCATTAATAAGAGAACAATCATTCTTACCAATTTTTCCAATGCCAATTACCTTACCCTTGGCATTGTTTCCACAAGTGACATTGCTACCTTCCTTCTCTTTTATGGCCATGAATAGCTTCTTGTTACCTATCATATGCTTTGAGCATCCACTATCCACATGTCAAACATTGACTTCATTAATGGCTGCCATGCAATCCTACACAACACAAACAAATCACTTTTGTTTAAGTACCCAAGCATATTTAGGTCCTAGGGGGTTAGACCTAGAAAGGTCCTCCAATTTGAGATGAGCCTTCTTAATATAACAATGGATATTTATACGACCAAACTTCATGCAATAATGACATTAAAGTTTAGACTTGTGAGTCTTCCTGCTATACATAGCTTTGGTATAAGTAGGGGTACTTCTCAAACCATGATGATGTGAGTGTAAGCATGTATATGAATGGTTAGGAGTAGAAGAGAACTTTTTATGTGTGTTGGGGTGAGCATGTTTCTTAGTGTAGATGTATGCACGGTTAGCCCTTTTGGGCATAGGCTTTGAGCCTTAATATGTCTTCCATTTGCCCTTAGGCATTGATGGCTTTGTTCTATGAGCACTCTTCCTCCTAACTACCTTAGTACCAGATGTTTCAAGTGTTGAAGCTCTAATGAAAGTGGTGAGGGGTGGGATTAGATGATGAGAAGGCTCCATTGAAGCTAAGACCATGTCTAACTAGTGGGGGTTTTTGAGATACAATTAATGTATCTAATGCCTCTTTCCCTTTATGAAACTTAGAAATACAGTTTCTAGGCTCAATTAGCTCTCCTTTTAAGGTATCATTTTCCTTTCTTAATGAATTTAGAGAAGATGAAGACTTAGAAAGATGCTCTATAGACTTTTTGAGTTCTTCATTAGAAGTCCTCAATTCACTTAGAAGTTCAATTAAGGATTTAAATTCATCCTCTAGTTTAGAGCATTTTTTCTTACAAGTTTTCATTTGTGACTTGTATTTGTCATACCTCATGGTAAGAGCTTCTAAGAGCTCATCAACTATATCATCTATTACATTAAAGTTTTCATAAGGATGGGGTAAATAGCTTACCTCATTTGAAGTGTCATCTTATGCCATGAAGCATAGATTTGCCACTTCCTCATCTTCATCCTCTTCACTTGAGTTGTCATCCCAAGTAGCTTTGAAGCTCGTCTTTTTTTCCTTATCCCCTTTCTTTTTCTTTTTCAGCTTGGGACAATCATACTTGATATGGCCTTGTTTGCCACACTCATAACATGTTACCTCACACATTTTTTCTTTGAAGTTGGGAGTTGATTTGTTGAACTTTCTTCTATCTTGTCTTCTTCTTATCAACTCTTTTGTTCTTCTAGAAAGTATGGCCAACCCCTCCTCTTCTTTATCACTATCTTTCTCACTTGAAACAACCTCTACTTCTTTGTCTTTAGATGAAGATTTGAGAAGCTAAGGTCTTCTTCTCTGCTTTGTCATTCTTGTCCCCTTGTCCTCTCATCTTCTTCATCTCCTCATCCTTTTTCAAGACTAGCTCATGAGTTAGAAGCTTGGCTATGAGGACATCAATTTTTATAATCCCAATTTATGGATTTGACTCTTGGATACTGCAATGGCACCAAATTTCTCATAAGGTAAGGATTTGAGTATTTTGGAGTTTACCTCATGATTGGTGTGTATCCTTCCAAATTTCTTCATATTGTAACAATCGGTAGAAGTCTATTCATCATATTTATGATGCTTTCATTGTCCTTCATCATGAACAACTCTCATTCTATCACATAATCTCTAATCTGCTAGACTTCACTAATGTTATGCCTTTATGGTAGTTCTCTAAAGCTTTCCATATTTCATGGGTTGTGAGGCAATGTTAAACCCTGTCTATTTCTTCCTTTAATAGAGAACTAAAGAGGATTTTCATTGCCCTCTTATTCCTTCCATTAGATCTCCTACGAGTTTCAACCCATTCTTCCTTAGGGATTAATTCTCCACTTCTATTAACCACCTTAGTATGTAGCTTCCACTCTTTTGCCACAATGTCCCAAAGATCCACCACATCGTTGTCCAAGTATATCTCCATCCTATACTTTTATTACATATAGTAGGATCCATCAAAGTATGGCTTGAGATGGGCATGGATACTTCTTATGCCACTAATCTTTTCTCACACAATTAAGTCTTGAATTGAGACTTGGCTCTAATACCACTTATTGCCATTGAGCACCAAGAAAGGGAGTTAAATTTATGGGAATCTAAAAAATTTAGAGAAAAGATAAAGTGTTTGGAGATTGAAAGAGAAGTAGAAAAAAATAACACACAATATTTATAGTGGTTTGGGTGTTAATGAACCTTACACCCACTCCCTAATTCCTCATAATTGGGTGTCTCACTAACTCAAAGTGGTGTTTCCAAGCTTACACCAAACTTGTATAATGTGTTTTAATGGATCACACACAACCCTATAATTTGCATTTCAAGGCTCACACAAAAACCTAACTCAAAGGTTTTTCATAAAGGCTAACACTTTAACCTAATACAAGAGTTTTGACAGCTAGGCTAACTCTCAAACCTAATTACAATGGTGTTTAATGCTTACAACCAATAATAATAACTCACATACAAAGAATAAGAAGTTACGAAGTAAAATTGAAAGAGTTTGGCTATAATCAATGATATTCTCTTGCATTCATGTCAGTTTGGTGGAGTATTTATAGGAATAACCACCAAAAAGATGTTACTAACAAACTATGCCTAAATCTCTAAGGTAAGCAAGATTTTGCATTGAATGCTTGTCAGAATGAATTTGCGATCGCAAATTTCCAATTTACACTAGAAAGATGGAAATCATGGTAGAGAACCTTGTTTTGTGTCTAACTGCTAGTCTACATGGCGTGCTTTTATTGGCATTCTAAGAATATAGTTATTGTGTTTGTCCAACTAACTAAAAGTTGCAGTCATGATTACGATCCTTCTTGGACGCGACAGTGATCATGAATCCTTCTGTTTGAAGAGGACAAATTATTTCCATGGGTCTCAGTCTCAACAGTTTTTTCACCTTCATAAATTTTGGTATTCCAATGGTCATCTTGGACACTTAGCATGTTATGGTTGCAGATTTGGTTCCCCCCACACAGCTATAAAAGTTATGGTCAATACTGAGAACGCAAACATCATTGTGAATCACTCTGTATGATATTCATGTCTTCCTTGGCTAGATCACGACTATGATTAGCTTCGCGAATTCGTATGGTCCAAGTTCATTCATCCTTGTTATAAGGTTGCAATCACAATTTATAAATTCATGACCACGAATTTGGATGCCTTCCTCAATATTAGAGATTTAGACTTCTATCCAACTTCTAATGCAAACCTAACTTAAAAACTGCAAAGCAATACTTAAACAAGATGTTAGTACCTATCAATCTTCACTGTCAAGATCAAAAGAGGCCTTTAACTTAGGCTCGACCAACCTAGTCGAATAGTTTGGTTTAGGGAGCTACACCGTTGTGTTATTGCTCACCTCAAGGAGACTGGCCATGATGTTGCTAAACAAGGGCCCATAGGGCAATTTAACTATGACACAAGCACTAACCAAGTGGTGGATGGACACCACCCACACCTTTCACCTACCACAGATCGGAGAGGTACCGATCACTCTTGGAGACTTACTTATCTGACCAAAAACTACTTCTCTAGGATCCCTCTCCCTACAGACTCTAGCGTGCACTACCTAATGCTATAGTGAGATTACATTTATCGTCCCTTTGATTGTGTCCCTCAAATGAAGAGGAGGCTCACATTTGAGTGATCTAGCCCAAAGACATATGCTCCTATTATCACAGATGATAGCTCACTCAATGTGGTTGACAGGTGGCCTATTGCTTCTTATTATATAGCTTATCAGGGATGTTGTTCGTAAACCCCTCAAACTTGTTGAAGATCTATCTACTACTCGTGATTATAGACATCGAGCTCATGTGGTTCTTCAACTAGGGGTCTATTGTATTCCTAGATCAATGCATTAGGGGCTATCATATGTAGGAGGTTTCAGACGCATGCTTTTTATAAGTAACTCTCTAAACTTCCTTTATTTTATCTATTTTACTTATTGTCTTTAGCATTTAGTGAATTGTTGTTATGTTTTTCCACGGGCTTAGGTCGTTGAGCTGAGGTTATTGGAGGGTGACAACCCTCTACTAAATATGGATGACTACTACCCAAAGATTGTGAGGTGGAGCTCTACATGTCATCGAGAGTTGTCACCCAAGGTCAGGCATAGCCGCCTAAACACCATCACTTTGGACTGGGTATGCTTATCTCGTAAAAAAAAGTAATTGTTAGCTCAATATATTGCTGACTAATCTTATTTGCATACTTACAGAGGTAAATTGTAATGTTTATTCCTTTTATAGTAATGCCTAAATTGGAAGGGAGCTACTTATACATGGCATCCTAAGGTGGCCAAGGCTGGGGGTTGCTAATACAAGCAATGTCTACCATTCAAGCACTCATTATAGGAGTACTACCATAGGGAGTGAGTCCTCCAATGGAATGAGGGATTAGATGCTCGTCTTGTGCCTCAGCATCTGCCTTCAGACATGTTTTGGGTGATGAACTAAAAAGAAGATGAGTTCGGGCACGCTTTAAGATGCATACCTAGTGATCAGCTGGTCATAGGCGGCATTGCTTATAAGACGTGGACGGTCGAGGTACTTATTAGGATGATCCCTATGGCTGAGATGATGCTCCATATGTTTTTTAGGCATAGGGTGTATGAAGGGATGATTCTCCACCAAGGGGCTCAGGGGACAACTTGACATTCCAAATGGAGGCCTTTAGAGCCTGCACGTATCGTACAGGGCCATAAAAGGGCTTAGCTTTGCAAAGTAGGGGGTTAGAGCCAATGGTAGTAGGGGAGCTCGATCCCTTCCTAGATAACATGGTCGAGTCATGCATAGCGTCTCTAGCTAGGTCAATGATGACTCTAGACATCACTCAATCAGCTTGTGCATTTAACCCCGCTAATATCACCCATGTAGGTGTTATTTTTCCCAACCAGTGTTTTTTGTGTATTTTGCTTATGCTTAGTCATGTGTTACTAAAATTATATACTTCTTTTGCATATTCTCCATATATAGGCCAAGGCATTAGTCGATTTGGTTATTGCCATGAAGAGGACGGTGAGAGAATAGATTCGGGAGATCTTAGTTAGTGATAAAAATAAGAATAAAGATGTAAATTATATACGCATGCTTATGATTATGCTTCTGTGTGTATTCTATATCCTATCCATCCTAACTTTCGTACATCTTGTAAAAGATAGTCTAGCGTCTGACCCAGGAACTATGAGAGGAGTGGCGAATCATTATCATCTCCAGAAGATGTTGCCTCTTGCGCTTGTGTTGCTCCCTCGGTTTCATCTCTATCCTCAACATCGCCTTCATTGCCATCTTCATCTTATGTATCTTCAAATTCGATGAAGTCCGAAAGGTGGCAAGGAGGAACTCCTAGTTTCTCTTAGAGATCCACCATATCGCTGTAAAGGTGTGAAAGGAAGAGGAACCTTCTCTTCATCATCCTCATTAGCTTGTCTAAGTTTTGATCAATGGTGGCAAGAGATAACTTTGTCTTGGATTTTGGTTAAGGAGGAGGGACTTGTATGGTGCCTTCTTCAATTTGAAGCCTTTTTCTCTTTGAGGCTTATGAGGATTCCATCTTCTTTGCTCCTATTACACTAAGGGTATAAACATATGTGTCCGGATGAATAGCCTTGGTGTTTATAAGATAGGTGAGGTCTAGAAAGTTTTGAGGTGGAAGGAGCTTCTTGGTAAGGAATTTCTCTTCTCCCCATCAAGTGCTCCAATAAATCGATAGATGCCTATAATGTGGGAGGGCAAGAGAAATTGGCTTTTTGGCTTTGCACTCATGTGGATCAACTGATCCACAAGGTATCGGCCAGTTTGGATCTTATTATTTTTTATAAGCCAAAACAAGAATCCCAAGTCTTTTTGAGACACCTTCTCGTTACCATCACCTCTTATGTTTATGGAGAAGGTGATGATGCAATGAAAGATCCAAAGGGGTAGGGATTTGATGTGTTTAGATAAAGAAGAGTAGGGGTTGTGTTTGGTTTCAATAGAAATCTCCAACCAAAATTTGGAGTAGATAACGTCAAGTGCGGAGATAATGAAGGGAATGTGTTCTCCGACTCCTAAGTTAAAAAGAGAAGACAATTGGTCGAAGGTAATGTAAAAAGGGTCGCCAAAGGCCCGGAACACTAACCCATATTGTCCGACTCTCAAATCGACTTTTCAACTTAGTTGCACGGTGCACATAAATTCTCGCACAACCTCTTTGTATTCAGGTTCATCTCGGAAGATGAACTCGTTCTAGCCCAAGTTGGAAAGAAAAGCTCTAATTTCAGCATTGATGCCCAATGTTTCCAGCGTGAAGGTTGATGGTATCTTGTTTAGGAGAATGACCTTGGAAGAGTTTGCCTTGAATCTATCTCTTTCTTCCTTGGTTATTCCCTTCATGAGATGGAAGGTAGGAGGTATAGAGGGTTGACCCATTGTCTTACCCGTGTCTGCCTTGGAGAACTTCTTTGGAGCCATAGCAAAAGAGGATGAGATCTTGATGATTTAGAGATATTTAAGAGAGAGAGTTGATGTTTGGAAGTGAAGTGATGAGAGCACTATTGAAGGGGGCATTTATAGCCTTTGAAAGGGTGTGAAAACGACTATAAACTGCTAGAAATGGATTGAATGAAGAGAGGAAACAGTTGGCAATCAAATCATTTAATTACCTAAGTGGTTACTCTAATTCGCATCTGTGAATCTATGAGTCACGACCGTGAATTCCAAAAATGTGAGTAATGAATAAATTTTCCTCGAGAATACACGCCTTAATGGTCAAATTTTTGAAAAACTTACCAAAATTCATGGTGGAGCAGAAATTTCACGATCGCAAATTGACAGCCGGGTGAAATTGACTTGTAATTCGCGACCCTAAAGGAAGAATAGCGATCATGAATTATGAGTCAACAAGGATAAGAATTGAAAAACCAATTTTAGAAAAATGAAAAATTGTGATCCATAGGAAAAAAACATACAATGATATCACAAATCAACAAATACCAATATTCAAAGCAATATCACACAAGATCAAGAATTTTGACTTTAGGAAGCTTCCATCAAGCATTCCTAATTCTCTCTTAATGAAGTTCATCATTTCTTCATTTAGAGGTTTGGTGAAAATATCTGCAAGTTGATGATTTATGTCAATAAATTTCAACATAACATCACCTTTTTGCACATGATCTCTAAAAAAATGATGTCTAATATCTATGTGTTTACTTCTAGAATGTTGGATGGGATTCTTAGAGAAATTAATAGCACTTGTATTATCACATTTAATGGGAATGTGATCAACTACTTTGCCAAAATCGTTCGATTGTTATTTCATTCAAAGAACTTAGTGCAACATGTTGCCACATGCTCGGCTTCTGCAGTGGATAAGGCAACTGATACTTACTTTTTACTAAACCAAGAAACTAAACATTCATCTATAAGTTGGAAAGTCCCGAAAGTGCTTTTTCCATCTAATAAGCTACCAGCATAATCTGTTTTTGAATATCCTATGAGACTAAATGAAGAATCCCTAGGATACCATAGTCCTAAGTGTATTGTGCCATGTAAATACTTAAAGATCTTTTTAACAGCATTCAAATAAGACTCTCTAGGAAAGGATTGGAACCTAGCACACATGCAAACACTAAACATGATATCTAGCCTAGAACTAGTAAGATAAAGTAAAGATCTGATCATACCTCGATATCTCTTTTAATATACCACCTTACTTGATTCATCTTTATCTAGCTTGATGGTACTGATCATAGGAGTTTTAGCTACTTTGCAACCATCCATTCCAAATTTCTTTAGCTTCTCCTTTGTGTACTTGGCTTGGTTGATGAAGATCCCTTCTTTAGACTGCTTGATTTATAGATCGAGAAAAAACTTGAGCTCTCCCATCATGCTCATTTCAAATTCCCTAGTCATACACTTAGTAAAAACCTTACAAAGAGCTTTATTAGTAGCACCAAAGATAATATCATCAACATATATTTGAATGATTAATGTATCATGCTAGTGCTCTTTGACAAAAAGTGTGTTGTCCACCTTTCTTTTCTCAAAATCATTTTTCAAGAGAAATGAACCAAGCCTTTCATACTAAGCTCTTGGAGCTTGTTTCAATCCATATAAGGCTTTGTTCAATTTGAAAACATGGTTTGGAAAATAATGAGACTCAAAACCAGGAGGTTGTTCAACATAGACTTCCTCCTCTATAATGTCATTCAAAAAAGCACTTTTCACATCCATTTGAAAAAGTTTGAAATTCATATGACATGCAAATGCTAAGAGAATCCTAATGGCCTCTAATCTTGCTACGGGGGCAAAGGTTTCATCATAATCTATGCCTTCCTCTTGGTTGTATCCCTTAGCAACCAGTCTAGCTTTGTTTCTAATAATGAAACCTAGCTCATCTAACTTGTTCCTAAACACCCACTTACAACCTATAATTAGGTGTTCTTTAGGCCTAAGGACAAGTTCTCATACCTTGTTTCTCTTAAATTGATTGAGTTCTTCTTACATAGCGAGTACCCAACTCTCATCATCAAGAGCCTCATCAATTGATATTTTGCTCAAGTTGAGAAACAAATGAAAGATTGTTATCTAAAGGATTAAGTTGAGATCTAGTACTTACACCCTTAGAAGTATCACCAATGATTAAGTCCTTAGGGTGATACTTGGAGAATCTCCAATCTTTGAGTAGATCTTGTCTTGGCTCATCTTCTTATTGATGTTGTGGTTCCTCATCTATTGATGATTCACCTCCTTCTTTGTCTTTGTAATTTCTTCTTGTAGTGTCTTTTAATTCCAGCTTTTCAAAATCACCTACAAGATCATCAATAAAAATACCTTTCCCAAGATCAAGTTTACTAGACTCATCAAAAACAACATTCATAAATTCTTCAACTACCATTGTACTTTTGTTAAAGACTCTATATGCTTTGTTAGAGGCGAAATATCCCAAGAAGATACCTTCATTGGTTTTAGAATCAAATTTCCTAAGATTATCCTTGGTGTTCAAAATATAGCACTTACATCCAAATACTCTTAGGCATGAAATCTTGGGTTTTCTACCATTTCAAAGCTCATAAGAAGTTTTATTGAGAATGGGTCTTTTGAAAACTCTATTTGCAATATAGCATGAGGTATTAATGGCTTCGGCCCAAAAGTAATTTGGTAAGGAATACTTATTGAGCATTATTCTAGCCATTTCTACCAATGTTCTATTTTTCCTCTCTATAACACCATTTGTTGTGGTGTTCTAGGAGCTAAAAAATTATGAAAAACTCCATTCTCCAAACAATAATTTTCAAATGAGTCATTTTGAAATTCCTTTCCATAGTCACTTCTAATAGAAGATATGAAGTAACCTTTTTTTCATTTTCAACCCTTTTTGCAAATCTTTTAAAAGCATCAAATGAATCATTCTTATGAGCTAGAAAAGATACTCAAGTAAACCTATAGTAGTCATCTACAAGGACTAATGCATAGTATTTTCCACCTAAGCTAGCACTTCTAGTAGGTCCTATCAAGTCCATATGGATAAGTTGAAGTGGTCTAGATATACTTATAATATTTTTAGCTTTGTGAGAGGCATGGTGTTGCTTCCCCATTGGGCATGGACCACATGTCTTGTCTTTAGAGAAATTTAGCTTGGAATGCCCTTCCACCAACTTTCCTTTGGATAGGCTTTGAAGAAGATCCATGCTTGCATGTCTAAGCCTTCTATGCCACAATCAAGCTTCATTGCTCAAAGACATAAGACACTTAAAAGATTGGTTAGCCAAGTTGTCTAAGTCAATTGAGTAGATATTCCCTTTCCTTTCTCCTTTGAAAATAACCTCATCATCTACTAAAGTGGTGACTCGGCATTCCCTAGGATCAAAGGTGACTTTCTTACCTTTGTCACACAATTGACTTA
>CATIWR010332385.1:0-32380 GCA_949677035.1 Omphalea diandra | reverse complement strand
GGTTTCGCAAACATCACTGGTTACTCTGTTATCTCTGGACTTGCTATGGGAATGGAGCCCATTTGCGGACAAGCTTATGGTGCTAAACAATGGAAGATTCTTGGCTTAACTCTTCAAAGAACCGTTCTTCTCCTCCTCTCCTCCTCTGTCCCCATCTCTTTCATGTGGTTGAACATGAAAAGAATCCTTTTATGGTGTGGCCAAGACCAAGAAATATCTTCGGTAGCTCATACTTTCATTATCTTTTCCATCCCTGATCTTTTCTTCCTTTCGCTTCTCCACCCACTTCGTATCTACCTCAGGACTCAAAGCATTACGTTACCATTAACTTACTGTTCAGCCATCTCTGTTCTCCTCCATGTCCCTCTAAATTTCCTCCTTGTAGTCCATTTCAAATTGGGTATTGCAGGAGTAGCCATAGCCATGGTTTGGACTAATCTCAATTTCTTTATCCTCCTCTTTTCCTTTATCTACTTCTCTGGTGCATATAAAGATTCTTGGGTTTCTCCTAGTATGGATAGCTTACGAGGATGGTCATCTTTGCTTGCTCTAGCGATCCCAACTTGTGTTTCTGTTTGCCTTGAATGGTGGTGGTATGAATTCATGATAATGCTATGTGGTCTTCTTGTTAATCCCAAAGCAACCATAGCTTCAATGGGTATTCTCATCCAGACTACCTCTTTAGTCTACGTTTTCCCCTCATCATTAAGCCTTGGAGTCTCAACCAGAGTTGGGAATGAGCTAGGCGCTAACCGGCCTGGGAAAGCCCGCATTTCCATGATTGTTTCTTTAGCATGTGCGGTTTGTTTAGGCCTACTGGCCATGCTATTCACAATATTGATGAGGCACCAATGGGGAAGATTTTTCACTAGTGATGCAGAGATTCTTGAGCTTACTGCAGTAGCATTGCCGATAGCTGGGCTTTGTGAGCTGGGGAATTGCCCGCAAACAACAGGCTGTGGAGTCCTAAGAGGAAGTGCTAGGCCGACCATTGGAGCTAATATCAATTTAGGTTCTTTTTACTTGGTAGGTATGCCAGTGGGAATCTTGATGGGATTTGTTGGTAAAATGGGGTTTGCAGGGTTGTGGCTTGGGTTGCTTGCAGCTCAAGCCTCATGTGCAATCTTGATGCTATATGTGCTATGCAGAACAGACTGGATGGTTCAAGCACAAAGGGCAAGAGAGCTCACACATGCTTCCTCTTCTGTTGCTACTGGCAGTTCAATATTACCACTATCGTCATCAAAATCAGCTGAGGGTAATAATAACAAGAAGAAGAAGAAAGCTGCTAATATTGACGAGATATTGTGCATTGATGATGATGAGCATGTGAAGTCAACTTCAATCGAAACAGACCCTCTGATATCTATAACTACTGTGCTTTGATTGATTGTTAGAGTTTACTAATTTATTGAACCCCACCACCATTTTTGCTCCACTCTCGAGGAGCCCATGGTATCAATGTGAATTTTCTTTTATTAGACTTCCATATAATTAATTTGTACTCTAGACTTTAACATATTATATATAACCTTACTTTCTTTGATGATTTTGATTCCCTTCTTGTATTCATAACATTACTATAGAAGAATACTTTTTATATATTATTTTAGAAGAGGGAGGGAGAGAGAGAGTGAGAGAGAGAAGAAAAAGGGTTAAGCTGTCTGTTGTTCTTAAAGCCAATCTTTCTTGTTGTTCCGTCGCTTCCTTATCAGGCAACAACCTTGACTACCTAAAATGGAAAATTAGCATAATTCCCCTCTTAACTTTAGCCAAAGCTTCTCTCCATATAATTCTTAATACAGTTCCCTACACCCTAGACTAGCTATAAACATACTACATCTAAATTTTGCTTTAATTGTCTAATAAAAACAGTATGTAGAATAATTAAAGTACTATAAATGGCTGATCTTTATATACAATGGATTCTTCTTTTGATGGAAGCTCTCCTTTCTTTTGTGCATGTGTTGAATAATAAATAAAAGGGCTCTCCACTTTAAACCTTGCTTTTCATATCTGTCACATGTAAATAATAAATAAATAAACATTTTGGGTTGCTATTTCACACTTTAAATCTTTCATTATGCTTTTAACTAAAGCTGATGAGTCTTTTTCAATTTACGAATATCTATTTTATGACTCCAAAAAAAGAAAGAAAGAAAGAAATATCTTGTGCTCTCTTAATTCCCACTACCACCACACTCTCTTTTGTTAGGTATTAAATTCTTGATTCTGTCTTTCTTTTCATATTTTTCTTTAATTTATTTGTTTTCATCAATTTCAACCAATCAAATAATGCTTTTTATAAAAATACACGAAAATGCATTTAAGTCAAGAATTCAATTTAAAAAGTAATCATTATATATTGTTTTCATCAATTTCAACAACCAAATAAAGCTTTTCATAAAAATACACGAAAATGCATTTAAGTCAAGAGTTCAATTTAAAAAGTAATCATTATATATATATATATAATGGAAATTTTATGAAAAATAATGCGAAAAGTTAAACACAATATTTTATAAATATGTTAATTTACACATCACTACAAAAAACATAAGCATCAAAAATTTATTGATTCTTAAAGAATATCGAAAATTTAGAAGAACAGAGATATTTTCTTTTAAAAAATTTTATTATTCACCAAAAACTCAAGACTTCTTAGGGTAGTTCACAAAAAGAAGATCCTAACCATATCTCTCGTCTTTTCTTTGAAAACAACATTCTCTTTTGGTATTTCAGAGCTACTATTGATATATTCTATTGACGACAAGCTCCTTATTTATTTTTTATTGATTTTATTTTATTTTGTCTCTCTATGAGAGTTTTTACTTTAAATTTGTTATTTTATCTTTATTAGTGAGAGTTTGCCTTTTTAAGATTATTTTATGATATATGATGATACATTATTAAACATTATTTTTCAAATTTGTTTTGACTTATTATATAAATTTCAATTCATATCGCACTATAGCATGATATTTGGTGTAAAACTCTAAAATTGATCAGAGTCATTGAAAAAGATTTACGATAAAAATATAACTATGATTTCGGGGTTGAATTAATGTGTTTTCATTAATAAGGTTGATGATCAATTTATATTGATACTCTAAATCATAAGATTATTTTCTTTTATAGGTGTGATATGACTACTAATGAATAAAATATTTTTCATTATTCTCAAAAAAATCTTAAGATTTCGTGAACTATTACATAATGTTTTATTTATAAATGCAACCTATAACTAACCAAGAAATAAGAATAATACCGAATATTAATAAGTCTTATCAAATAGTAATAAATCATCTAAATATTATTTTTTATTTTTTTATATAGAAAAGTATCAAAAGTGAGATAAATAAAAATTTTCTAAATAAAATATTTTATAATATATTTTAGCTTGTCTATAAATAAAAATTATATAAACAATTTTTAAATAAAATATTTTAGTAAAAATCAAACTTGATCTAACAAATTTAAAAGCCCTGCTTCAGGATCAACTCGCTTGATCAAGTAATTAAATTGGAAATAGATTATTAAATCGATATAGTTAAAGATCAAAAACCAAATTAGCCAAAAAAAAAAAAACCTAGTCAAACTGAAACAGTAAAAAAAAGTAAATTGAATTGATCCGGTTCAATATAAGCTAAGTTGTTTTGATTAACCTTTTCTAAGAATTTATAAAATTTTAATTTTTATTAAATTTTAAATGTTTGAAATATTCTCAAGTTTCTATAATTAATTATATTTTTTCTTATTTATAAATCATATTGCCTTGATATATATTTTATATATAATATTTTCATTTTGAAATATAATATTTTTATATAATTGAACTAAAATCAGGTAGACAGATTGAAGGATAAAATAGTAAAAGTTAAGAGTAGACAGATTGAACAATAAAACTGTAAACTGACGAATTTGACTATTACATTTTTGAAGCTAGTGCAACAGTTCCATTGTAGCATCTCTAAAACCGTTGCTAATGATTGTCTACAGCAGCGGTTTAAAACTGCTGCAACAATATTCTAATTTTAATCAACCATTGCATAACTGTTGCAATATCGTCTTTATAGCAGCAGTTTCATAAATCGGCTACAAAAAATATTTACGCAACCGTTGCTAAATCACTTATTTTTTCAATTAAAAGATTTCGATGAAACTGCTGCAAAATAAAGTTATATGTAACGATTTTAAACCGTTGCCTAAATAGCTTATTTTCTCACACCGCATTATTTGGCAAAGAAGAGCGTATGGCCTAAACCCTAATAAGTTCCATTCTCTTATCTAAATATCATTCAATCTATTTCTAGCTCTAAATTCAAGACATTGTTAATTCAAGATAAAGTCTCCCTATAGATGAAGTTTCTCTCCTTCTCTCACTCTCAACCAAATTATCCTTTTAAAGATCAGATTTGTTTTGGTTATGGTTTTTTTTTTCTTTTTTTTTTTGTGGCTAGGCTTTTAATCTTTTTTTTTTTTTGTTTATTGACTGATTTTAGGGTTTATCAAGAGATTTTTTGTAATTGATTTTAAAAGAATTATCCCAATGTTCTTGCTAATAATGCTTATGAAAAAATCAATTTGAAGCTAAAAATTAAATTACAAAATTAAGAAACACACAAAAAGAGAAGGATGTAACGCCTCTGCATTACCCAGTTCCCCACCTACACAAAAAAAGGAGTATCTTCGGGAGAAACAAAATCCAGCTATTATTGCCTCTGTCTACTTCTCAGATGACAAAAATACGAGCAACGCCTCTGCATTACCCAGTTCCCCACCTCCCCCACACCCCACCACTTCTTCTACAACAAGTCCCACTCAAATTATCTTCAATCCACACACCATAATATTTGTTTCTATATCCACCAATAAGAGTATGAGAATTGTTTTCAAGAATATAAGATTGTAAATTTCGAGTATTAATTCGGCCCTAATTAAACGCAAACGCACAAAAAGAAGGGATAACATGGGGTTGGCCCATGCCATTGTTGTTTTTTGAGTGGTACACGTTAGACCGTCGATATATATATTTATAATAATATCTGTATGCATATAGTGCTACAAGCCACTACTATTATCTTCTTTGTCCATTATATATATATATATATATATTCTCTCTATCTCTATACATGTAATTGTGGCATGGAACTGTCACTGTAATGTGTGGTGTGTCATCAACTTTTTTTAGTTCAAATTTGGAAGATATTGATTTCTAGGGTGAATGCATGTCGATTGCAATGGTTTGAAAATCAAATTAGATTGAAAAAATCAAATTGATTAAATTGAAAATTAGATCATTGGTCGATTTGAATCGATTTTTTAAATCATTTTTTATTTTCAAATATTATAAATTTATTTTTATATTTTTTAATTTTTAAAATTATTTTAATAATATTTTTAAAATTTTATTTATTAAATTAATTAAATTAGATCGATCTAATTGTTCTGATTAAAAAAATAATTAAAAATATTGATAGAACGAAGCAACATTATGAGTTGTCTAGTCACCAGTAGGATGCTACATATATATTTTTTTTAAATTTGAATTATACATTATTTGTTAAAGCATTGTCATTTCAAATTAATATATAGCCCATATATAAAATTTCACTTCTTTGAAACATTAGACCAAAAATGGAGAAAGAACAAAATCAATGCAAGAGGATACTCCAAAACTAATCTTAAATGCATGCGAATTTGACCAACATAAATTGTCAACTCTATTAATAAAGTCTTTAGATGTTTTAGAATTGTTTTTAAGGCTGAAAAATTTTAATTTCTAATTTCAATCAAAGTGTGGACCCTAGCCAGTAGGTCTCTTTTTATATTATTGCCATGCAATAAGGTCCACTTTTATGTGCACATATGATAAGCTTGTGATTCGATCTCTACCACAGTAATTTATTTTTCGTTTTTTTTTCTTTTTATTTAAATATGAAGAGAGAAAATAAATGAAGAAAAATAAATTTTATTTTTTTAAAATAATTTGCCAAATATAGAGGATGATAGAGATGAGGATGATAATAGAATAACTTTCCCTTTGCACAATAAAACATTAGATGCTATAATTAATTTGTTTGCAAGTTGAAACTTAGAGACAGAGGTTTGGTCAGTGTTCGTGCACATTCGTACTGATGTCCCCATCCTACATTCTAACAAGACGACATCCTTCCTTTCAAGTTTAATTTTTGTACTATAAACATAGGGCCCTACTTTACTGTTAATTTTTTTTTCCCCTTCATAAAAGTCCAATTTAGTTTGACTGTACGCCATCAGCTTCAACATTGGGACATGGAATAAGGTCCATTTTCACTATTTAATTTTTAGGGCATGTTCAATAATTACAACTAAAACTAATTTATGGTTAATTAAATTAAAAAATATTGATTTTGAATTGTTTAAGGTTTTTACACAAAGTAGAAAATGTGTAACACACTATCAAACAACAAATCAACAAATGAATAGATTAATTTCAAGAATGCACTCTCTTTTTTCATTATTTTCTTTTTATTATCGTCTTCAATAAATAGAAATAAAGAAAAAAAATTTGATTCAAGAATCAAAATAAGCTCTAATTTCTCGTGCAATCAAAATAAAAGAAAAAATTTAAGTTCTTCACAAATTCTACTTTCAACACTAAGATGCCAAATTACACAATTAAATTTGGTTTTCATAACAAGACTAATCATCATCTTCTTCTTCATATTTTTATAATAAAAAAAATCTTTTCAATAATCTAAAGAAAAAGGTTGAAATCTTTTAACCTTGTATTTGATAAAAAAAAAAAAGTGGAAAAATATCAAAGCGAAGAAACAAAATTAACTTTACTTGCTTCTTCAACCTTATAATAGCTATAACCAAAAGAAACAAAATTCAGGTCAATGACCTGAACAGTTACCCAATTTTACTACTTGTATCAAATGGATTTCATATTTTTAATGTGTATCAAATCAATAATTTACTTATTATTTTTATTTCAGATCAAAGTTACCGTTGGAAATTTGGTGAACTTTTAATGAATTAGAACTAGAAAGAGAATATTCTAAGAATATTTTTTACATATGTTGCTATCACATGAGCCACATCATCTTAGTTTTAACATAAATATGTTGATATGGCAGCTGATGTGGACGGTAGCTAAAGTTTCTAATTTTACTTTACTCTTTCACCTAAAATCCCTAATTTACTATTTCTATATTAACCCTTTATTGCTTTAGTTTAGTAACTTTACATGGAATTGCTTAATTTTGAAATTTGACTTGTTGTAATTGTTCCTTTGATCATTTTTTAAATCTTCTTCCATTTCTTTAAATGGATGCTACCACTCCCAAGTGCTCTAAGACCAAGTATGATGAAATCATCAAGGAAGTCTCCTCCTACTTAAAGAAGGCTAGATACAACCCTGAGAAGATTCCTTTTATTCTTATCTTTGGGTTCAAAGGTGATATAACATGATTGAAAGGTCTACCAACCTTGATTAGTATAAGGGCCTAACCCTTCTTAAAGCCCCTCGACATGATCAATGAGCCAAAAAGGCCAATAGACAAGCCTTTTTATCTCCCACTTTAAGATGTCTGCAAAATTAGTGGTATTGGAACTATTCCAGTGGGTAGTAACCCAGAAATACCAATTGTTAGTTCCAACCCTCATCACCAACCTTCTCCTATCCTTACTAAGATATCACCATCAGCGCATCAAATAACGCATGGGCCCGCATATACCTATTTGAACATCACCTCTCTTTTTTCTCATAGTGACAGTCAAAGCTCCCCCTCATAGTTTGGTCTCATGAAGGAGGGTTCATCCTCTTTAGTCTAGCTTTGACATTTTTTTTATAATCACTGTATAGATATCATGATCTAGATCTAGAAATTTTGTAGATATTGACATTTTTCACAATGATTAGATATCAACATTTTTTTTTTTTTTTACATAATTTGGTTTCAGATTTGTTGATTTGGGATAGCAATTTAGAAATTTTGCAGCTTTTCTTTGACTTGATTGTTATTTGGGTTTGTTTACCAAGAGTAAACGGCTTGAACAAAGAAGAACAAGTTCATCCCCAAAAAATTTTAGTTCTTTATTAAATGGGAGAGGTAAGAGTAAAAAATTAGGGATTTTAAGGTAAATTAGGAATTTTAGGATAAATCCACATTAGCTTTACATAAGCCATCTTTAATGATGTGGCTTATGATATGGAGTCCTATGTGAGGAATATTTTATGAATACTCTTCATTTGGTGCCACGACATTAAAATTCCATTGATTTTTTAACGTCACCTTCTCCTGAAATCAAAATAATATTAAGGTTATTGAAATTATACAAATTCAAAATAAGGTATCAATTTAATACAATGTGCAAAGTTTGGTAACCATCCAAGAAATCAACCCAACAAAATTCATATAACAAAATAAAAAAAAATCCCAAAAAACATAAAATCAAACCAAAAAATAGTTACAAAAATGTACCATCATTCAAGCGAAGCATGCAAAGAGGGAATTGTAGGTGGAATCCATCTAAATTTCCATCCTCATTTCTAAACTCTACCTTAGTTTTCTTTTTTTAAGATATAGCTAGAACATGAATAAATATATAAAAACTAAATAAAAACACAATCAAATAAATAATCCATTATTTAATAGGCCTCTCTATCTCATGTTTTAAATTTTTATAATTATCTTTATTTTGTCCAAGGCTTTATGAAAGTGACAATGCTTTAAGTCTCTCTTTTTAGGGTCTTTTTTCATTTTTTCATGTTATTTTAAGAAATTTTCTTCTTAAATTGCAATAAAAACATATTTAGAGTAAATTCCTCTATTGAACTAGGTTGGTCAAGCATAGGTTAAAGGTCTCTTTTGATCTTGACAATGCAAAATTGTTAAGTTCTTACATCTTTTTTAAGTGTTGATTTTGCAGTTTTAAGATAGGTCTGCATTGAAAGTTGGATGATAGTCTAAATCTTAAACATTGTGAAAAGACATATAAATTCGCAGTCAAGAACCTATAAATCGCTATCGCGGCCTTGCAACAAGAATGGATGAACTTGAACTAGACGGATTCGTGGAGCAAATTGTGGTGGCAATCTTGCCAAGAGAGACATGATCTTCAAACAGTCTGATTCACGATGACAATCGCGTTGCTAGTCGCGACCATGACTTTTATAGTTGATTGAAGGGAACTAAGTCCATAATCAGAGCTTGCCAAACGTCCAAGATAACCATTGACATATCAAAATTCGTGAGGGTTAAATAACTTTTGAGACCGCGACCTGTTGAAACATTTTCTCCTTACCAAATAGAAGGATTTGTGGTTATTATAGTGTCCAAGATGAACTTTAATTGCGACCGTGACATGAGATGATGTAGATGATGAGCTCTTAGAAGCTCTTACCTTAAGATGTGACAAATACAAGTCATAAATGAAAACTTACACAAAGAAATGCTCAAAACTAGAAAATGAGTTTAACTCATTAAATGAACTTGTAAGTCAATTGAGAACTTCAAATGAAGAACTCAAAAAATCTGTAGAAAGTCTTACTAAGTCTTCATTTTCTCTAAACTCTTTGAGTAAGGAAAATGATACCTTAAAAGGATAGATAATTGAGTTTAGAAATTCCATTTCTAATTTTCATAAAAGGAAGGAAGCTTTAGATACATTAATTGCATCTCAAAGACCTCCCCTGGTAAGACATGGTCTTGCCTTCAATAGAGCCTCCTCATCATCTACTCCCCCTCTCACTACTTTCATTAGAGCTTTAGCACCTCAAACATCTAGTATTGAGATAGTTGGGAGGAAGAGTGCTCAAAGCACTAAGCCACTAATGCCCAAAGGAAAGGGAAAGCACATCAAAGCTCAAAGCTTAAGCCTAAAAAGGCTAATCATGCATTCATCTACACTAAGAAACATGCTCACCCCAACCACTACAAGCAAAAATTCCAGCTCAAGATCTTTCTAAGGATTGGAGATTTTTCAAACATCACCCAAAGGATTTAATTATTGGTGATACATCTAAGAGAGTAAGTACTAGATCTAAACTTCATCCTTTAGATAACAATCTCTTATTTGTTTCTCAATTTAAGCCAAAATCAATTGATGATGCTATTGATAATGAAAGTTGGGTGATTGTCATGCAAGAGAAACTCAACCAATTTGAGAGAAATAAAGTATGGAAACTTATTCCTAGGCCTAAGGAATACCCTATTATAGGATGCAAATGAGTGTTTATGAATAAGTTAGATGAACAAGGTTTCATTACTAAAAATAAGGCTAGATTGGTTGCAAAGGAGTACAACCAAGAGAAAGGCATTGATTATGATGAAACCTATGCCCCCATAGTAATATTAGAGGCCATTAGGATTCTCTTAGCTTATGTATGTCACATGAAACTTTAAACTTTTTCAAATGTATGTTAATTTTTAAATGGTATCATTGAGGAGGAAGTTTATGTTGAACAACCTCTGGATTTTGAATCTCACATTTTTCCAAATCATGTTTATAAATTAACTAAAGCCTTATATGATTTGAAACAAGCTCCAAGAGCTTGGTATGAAAGACTTAGCTCATTTCTTTTACAAAATAATTTTTGAGAAAGGGAAGGGTGATACTACTTTATTTATCAAAAAACATAATAAAGAGACATTAATTATACAAATATATATTGATGATATTATATTTGGTGCTACTAATGAATCTCTTTGTAAGAATTTTGCCAAGTGTATGACTAAAAAATTTGAGATGAGCATGATAAGAGAGCTCAAGTTTTTTCTTGGCCTACAAATCAAGCAAACCAAAAAGGGCATATTCATCAACCAAGCTAAGTACACAAAGGATTTACTCAAGAACTTTGGCATGGATGGATGCAAAGTAGCAAAGACACCAATGAGTGCTACCATCAAACTAGACAAAGATGAATTGAGTAAGTCAGTTGATGAATAAAGGTATAGAGGTATGATTAGTTCTCTTTTCTATCTCACTGCCTTTAGACCTGACACCATGTTTAGTGTATGCATGTGTGCTAGGTTTCAATCATGCCCTAAGGAATCACATCTTAATACTGTTAAAAGCATACTTAAATATTTACATGACACATTGCACTTAAGTTTATATCTTTTGGTCTTTTATGATATTCAGATGCAAATTATGTCGGTAACTTATTAGATAGAAAAATCGCTTTTGGAACTTGCCAATTTATAGGAGAATGCTTAGTTTCTTAGTTTAGTAAGAAACAAGTATTAGTTACTTTATCCACTATTGAAGTAGAATATGCAATGACAGGCTGTTCTTGCACCCAAGTTCTTTGGATGACACAAGAACTAAAGGATTATGGAAAAGTTGTTGATTACATTCCCATCAAATGTGACAATACAAGTGCAATAAATCTTTCAAAGAATCCTATCCAACACTTTAGGAGCAAACATATTGATATTAGGCATTACTTTCTTAGAGATCATGTCCAAAATTGTGATGTGGTGTTGGATTTTATGACACCAATCATCAACTTGCGAATATTTTTACTAAACCCCTTAATGAAGAAAGGATGAACTTTATTAAGAGGGAGTTAGGAATGCTTGATCAAAGCTCCCTAGGGTGAAAATTAGATCTCATTGCATATTCTTTATTAAGTTTGTTGATTTGAATGATTGAATGATGTGTTTGATAAATGTGTATTTAATTACTTTGGATGTTTTAATTCTTTATGCAAATATGTTTCTCTATGCAAATTTGCCTGAATTAATCATTATTACATTAAATAAATCACATTTAGAAAGGCCATTTTCTTCCCTTTTTTTCTTTATTTTGCTTTGTAATTTGTGGGCGCAATTTACAATTACTCATCAACTTTCTATCACACTTTTAATTTGTTGTAGCAATTTTAGAACACCACTGCGATTTTTTTTCAAAATTTAAAGGTTTTCACCATTGATTCCTTCAATTTCCAAGATATTCTTATCCGTTACTCACAAATTTTGTATTTAGCGGTTGAGGTTCGCAATTGCGAATTAGAGTAACTGTCAAGCATTAATTGATTTGATTGCTAACCAATGACACCCACTCATTTATTGCAAATTTTACCGTTTATTATTGTTTTTCATCAGATTTTTTTTTACCTATATAAACCATTCCAATAACCCTTCATTTCACTTTTATTTATTCTCTTCATATATCTCCAATTTCTTCTTTTAAACCTACAACTTTGTCCTAACTTCTATCATGGCACCCAAGAAGCTTTCAAGAGCAGAAAAAGGTAAGGGCATAGCCCAACCTTCTGGCCCTTCTGCCCTTCACTTGATGAAAGGGATAATAAAAGAGAAAAAAGACCGATACAAACTCAACTCTAATAAAATAATTCAACCCAACAAAATTCTCTCTTCTTTTCTCCTTGAATCCTTTAGAATCAAGGATGAAATTCATGTCTTATTGTCTAACTTGGGTTGGAATGAGTTCATCTTTCGAGATGAACCCGGATACGAAAAAATTATTAAGGAGTTTATGTGTACGATCACCTTAAGTCAAAGAGCATAATCAAAGGCAGGTCAGTATGGATTAGTTTTTTGAGCATTTGGGGACCCTTATTTTATCACTTTTGAATAAATCTCTAACTTTTTCAATCTTCAAGTGGAAAATGATATCCCTTTCATCATCTCTGCGCTTGACATCATCTACTCTGAATTTTGGCCTGAGATTTCCATCGAAACCAAACATGACCCCAAAACATCTCTGGCCAAATATATTTGCACCCTTCCAAATTGGCTTCTTTATCGTATTATCACCTTTTTTGTTAATGCTAGAGGTGATGGGAACGAAAATGTCTCTTAAAAAGACCTAGCATTTTTGTTTTGTTTAACCAAAAACAAACCCATCCAAACCAACCAATACCTTATGGATCAATTGATTCACATGAGTACAAAGTCCAAAAGTCAATTCCTTTTATCATCTCATGTCATAACCATTTATCGATATGTGGGGCTCTTAATGAGGAGAATGCAAAATTTCTCACTAAAAAATTTATGCCCTCCTAGAATTTTCTTAATTTGCCCTACCTTATCAATGCCAAGGCTATTCACTCTGACACTTGTGTTTATACCTTGGGATCAATTAGGGCCAAAAGGCATGAGACTACTTGAGCCTCAAAAAGAAAAAGGCTTGTGATAGAGGAGGGTGCTCAACCAATCCCATCTCCCAAACCTAAACCAAAGCCAAAGTCATTTGTCATCTTTCTCTCCTCAATCAATAAGAAATTTGACAAAGTAATGAGGATGATAAAGAAGAAATTTCTTCTACTTTCCCACCTTCAAGAAAAGGTGGGTGCTACACCTTGCCATCTCCCTGATTTTGAAGAATGAGAGAATACTCCGGAAGAAGAAGAAGATTAAAAGGTAGAAGAAGGGGATGACACACTAGGAAGAGGTGCAGATGAAGACATTAAAGACTCTAGAGATGATAGCTTTCTAATAGTTTTGTGTTCTTTCTTAGGCTTGTAATCTTTTTATGTTTTTTTTTAGTTATTTTGATTATTTTGTGGCCCAAGTTTGTGATCTCACATTTCTATGTTTCTATTTATCTATGTTTATCAATAAATATACTGCAACTTATGTTTCATATGTTTATATATAAAGTATGATTACTTTTCAATTTACTCACTTTATACAAATCCCTATTCGAATAATGTCACCTATGCTAATTTAACCACTTTTTAAATCCCTTTATATTCTCTTTTTGATCTTGACAAAGGGGGAGAGAAATAATGAAAGAAATTGCATGACATATAAGTTGAAGGGGAGCAGTCTAATCTAAATTTTTGTTGAACTTAGACATTTCTTTTTAATTTTATTAGTTTTTCAATAAGTTTATTTTGTTAAAAAATGTTAACCATCTCAACTTCACATTTATGCAATTCATTACCCTTTGCAAAATCAATCTAAGTTGTCAAAATAAAAAAGGGCGAGATTGTTAGACTAAGTTGGTCAAACCTAAGTCAAAAGTCTCTTTTGATCTTGGCAATGCAAAATTGATAAGTTTAACATTTTTTTAAGTGTTAATTTTATAGTTTTAAGATAGGTTTGTATTGAAAGTTGGATAAGAGTATAAATCTCAAACATTATGAAAAGCATACAAATTCACGGTAAAAAACCTATAAATCATGATCATGACCTTGTAATAAGAATAGATGAACTTGAACTAGACGGATTCGCAGAGCAAATCGTAGCGACGACCTTACCAAGAAAGATATGATCTTCATACAGTCTGATTCGTAGTGATAATCGCGTTGCTAGTCGCGACTGCGACTTTTGTAGTTGATTATAAGGAACTAAGTCTACAACTAGAGCTAGCCAAACATTCAAGATAACCGTTGACATATCAAAATTCATAAGGGTAATAGCTTTCAAGACCGCGACCTGTTGAATCATTTTCTCCTTATCAAACAAAAGGATTCACGGTCATTGTCGCATCCAAGAAGAACTTTAATTACGACTATGACTTTTGGTTGGTTGGATGAACGTAATGACTATTTTTCTTCGACGACCAATAACAACATGCGACATGGACTAGCCATTAGATACAAACATAAGTCTCCACTGTGATTTTAGCTTTCTTAGCTCAAAATGAAAATTTGCGACTGCAAAATACTAGTCACCATTGTGAAATTAGTCTGACAGACATTTAATGCAAAATCTGCATAACTTACCTTAGAGATTTAGACATAGTTTTTTTTTTGTAACGTCTCTTTGGTGGTTATATTGCCTATAAATACTCCACCAAACAGACGTGAATGCAAGAGAATGATATTAAATATAACCAAACTCTTGCAATTTTATTTTTCAACCTTAAATTCTTTGTATGTGAGTTGATATTGTTGGGTGTAAGCATTAAACATCATTGTTATTGGGTTTGAGAGTTAGTCTAACTATAAAACTCTTGTTTAGGTTAAGTGTGAGCCTTTAGAAAAACACTTGAGAGGTTTCCTTATGTGAGTCTTAAAGCACAAGTTGTAAGATTATGTGTGAACTATAAAACACAAACTATCCAAGTTTGGTATGAGCTTTAAAACACCATTTAGTTATAGTGGAATACCCAATTGTGAAGAATTGGGAAGTAAACGTAGGGTTCATTCACACCCGAACCACTATAAAACATTTTGTGTTCATTTCTTCTCCTTCTCCTTCAGTCTTCGAATTCATTATCTTTCCCCTAAATTTTTAAATTTTCACCAATTCAACCCTCATTCTTGATACTCAAGGGCCAACATCCTTCATTCTCACTGTCTTTTCTAATCTTTCTTTAAAATACCACTATTTTCCTTTTTTACCATTCCTCAACTTGGCCCTTGCCTATTGAAATTGATTCTTTTTTTTCCTACTCCTTCCTTTTACTATTAAATTGCCTCTTTTGCCACTGATCATCTTGTGGAATGTATTTTTGTGCCTTTTCCATCAATTCATTCATGGATTTTAGGAGAATTAGTAAGCAAGTTGAAGAAGCTCACTTTAATTATGCCTTTAGTGATTGCCTATATGGTTATAGTTTGGTCTAGATTTAGAATTTGGAGTGCCTTTCTATTAAAGCAAGTTATATAATCTCTCAATGAGTCTTCCTCCTTTTACACTGTGGTTTTAAAGTGGGAATTTTTTCTAGAAGCTAGCACATTGGTTATAAAATTTGTTGTTGAACTTTGTGGCTAGATCTGGGAAAGAGTGAATGCTTACTAGGGGTAAGAAATAGTACTAGATTTTAGTCGTAGATGAAGGTTTCAAGATAAGAGAAAATACCTTACAAAGCATGACATCTGAGGTATTATGAATATCAATGTATATCTTGTAACTATACATTTGTTTTATTGGGATAATGATCCCATCACATGCCTCCATGATAGAAACTTTAAACTTCTCTAACATGGGCTCATCTTAGATCTCTTTTACAAAGGGTGACTTGACTATTAGACATTTAAAATTTTTCTCCTCCTTGTGCCCTTAAAAAAGCTCATGTTTTAATTTTTTGAACATCTCTTTCATTAGATTTGCTACTTGAACTTATGATAGATATGAGTATGTAACTACCACTTTCTTTGACTCCTTAGTAGAACTCATGTGTGAATACACTTCATCATTCCTTTTTAAAGCCTTTAACTTTCCTTTCTCTCTTCTATCCTCTTTTTCCTTTTGTGCACTCATATGGTGTGAGCTAGAAGCCTTTTCTTGCCTCTCATCTAGTCTTTATTCTCTATTTGGCTAGTACTTATCATTAAAGTCCCTCAGTATTAACTTTGCTTAATATCTAACCCATAGGACTAGGGCTTTCAACTTTTCCTTCTCTTTTACATGTGAGTTAATAGAGTCTTTGTGTTTATGCAGGGATTTATGCTCATTGTCTCTATGGGAGTTTTAGTTTTCTAAAAGGTTACATACAAATAAAGGTTGAGGTTCATGTTGCACTTGGGTTTATTAGTCTAGTCTAACTTAGAGTATGATCCATTAGAGGTAGGTTATGGTGTTTAAGATGTCTAAGTTTGAGAGTTGTACTAGTGGATTTTGAATAAGAATAAGGTGGATTTGACAGTAAAATGGACCATTTTAAAAGGTTTGTTGTCTATAGATTTAGTTACTAGTGTTCAAGGTAAGTACCTATATCAGGCATTGATGTGTAAGCATGGCTAGTTGCATATGGGTGATTAGTGGGTGGTCACTTCTTATAATATCATTAATCTCTAAGAAAATTATAGCACGTTCCTACAGATAATGCCAAATTTGATGAAAGGTTATCCTTTAAAAATAAGATGAGATGTCCTTAGCTTTTTTAAGCTTAAAAGTCTTGTGAATACAAGACAGGATGGAATAAAGTAGAGTGTCGACCTTAGGTGCTTGTGGGAACACTCCAATGCGTAAGTTAACTTTAGGTCACTAAGATGAAGGCTCAAAAGAGATATTATAAGCTTTAAGATCTAAGTGAAAGAAGGAGATAAGATAGTATAAAGAGAGTTACCTTTCCTTAGGTCAGTTCTTGACTTTTACAGTTGAGAGCTCTAAAGCTTAGGTTATAAGTTTACTTGGAGGGCTCTTGTACATTTTTAATTTGTTAGGCTCAGTTGGACCTCGTTAGGCCTTATTAGATCCCATGTTTGATTAGTGAATCATACCTTAATCCTAATGAGCTGAAGTTTTAGTGAATAAAAAGACTATCAACTAAAAAATTAGTAGTGATAGACATGATGGATGCAAGCAATTATAGTAGAGGTAGTAAATACATCACATTAATCTTGGTTAATAATTGGGTAGCTCACTGAAGGCAAAACCAAATTTGTGGCAAGATGTGAGGGATCTGTTGACCATTGGAGTAGGCGATATGTTTGGTCTTCTCCTCTAGCAAGCTGGTGAAGGCCATAAATTCACTTCACAACTCGATAATATAGGCAAGCTTGGATTACTATGATGAGGTGTTAACACTTCTCCTTGTCTTTAATCTTGTTGTTAGGCCTACCACATCACTTGGCATAACCCTATTAATTGTTGTAATTTGACCCTCATCGGCCCCATTCTTTTTTCTATTTTTAATATATTTTCTTTATTTTTGAAATTTGATTTGCATAATGCCTCATTCGTCAATATGAATGATGGATTGTAATGGAGAGGAGGTTGTGTGATCAGAAAAGAGAGGTAGATGAGGTGGCACAAATAGAGAACAAATGGAAGAAGTAGCGAAAACAATGTGGTGACAAGAATGGACAGTTGTGGACAATTAATGGAGAGAAAAGGCAGATGGTGAATGGTGAATAATTGCAGAGAGATAGAGGAGAAATGAGAATGAAAAAAAAAAAAAAAGGATGAGAGATATTTAGAGTATTAAGAAAATGTATTGATTTTTTGCTTTTAATCCGTAGAAATTTTTTTTTAATATTGATGGAAGGACCAATATAATTTAATGAAACCAAAATTCATAAGATTTTTAATCAATATATATAATTAATTTTGATTTCAAACTTAGTTTGAGATGAGAGTTTGTCATTATTATCAAACAATTGTATTGACAACATAACATATTTTGTAAGTGGCAGTATATATTTTTATTTTATCATATAACAAATCAATTGATAATTAAACATTTAATTCACTCAATTAATAAAAAGTCATATAAAATTTAACAATAAAAAAATTTTTCGTGTAAAAATAATTTAAGAAATTTAATAATATAGAAACTTTTCTAAATAAATATAATTTAAAAAATTTAACAATATGAAAAATTCTTCATATTAGTCTCCTTTAGGACTATAATAATTAGCATATAATTCCTTATATAATAATAATAAAATAAACAAATTAAAGAGAAAAATTTATAAAAAAGTGAAACTATAATTTTTTTTTTATTTTCCATCAAAATAATTATAATGTTTATTTTTATTATTTTAATTATGTAAAAGTCTATTAGATAATTTTTTATCAAATAATAATATATTATATAAATAATCATAAATTTTAATTATTATTAGTATACTTATTTTTTGTTATTCAATGAATCAATTAATTATTAATAAAAATAAAAATAAAAATAAATTTTATTTTAAATTTCTTACTTATTATTATCGAATTGCAAGTCACAATGAGTGTATTTTTAAAAATTAAAAAAGGTGAAAAACTTAGAAAGTTTTTAATATTTTACTCATCGATAGATTGATTGAGGGCAACGTGACATGTGTCTCCCAACTTGACCAAAATTTTTCTTTAGTTAGTAGTCTACCCAATAGCGTTATTTTATGTGCCACAACGAAAAAGAACTCATTAATATTTTCATAGTGTCTTAACTCTTAAGTAAAAACAGAACATTGGTCCGCCATAATCAAACCGGCCCATATAGAATTCCTCATTTGCGGAAAATAGTGGTTGGCATGATGCACCAAAGGAATTCAACAAAAGAAAAAAAAAAACACTAAAAACGCTGAGAACAACAAAAAATATATCGATTTAGAGAACTGATTTAACTTGTTTATTAGTCAATAAAGTTCTTCTTGAATAATATACGACAAACTAATGATAATAATAATACAAAGTTCTAATCAAGTGCCTAAAACTGGCATAGGATTTGTTTGTCCATTGCTCCCCCCCTATATACATGTCTTTTCAAAAACCACTTCACCCTTTTATAAAGAGCAATTATAAGTGCCCCTTATCACCTCCCTCCCATCATAGTGAAAAAGAAGAGGTTATGGCCACAGGACACTACACGTTTTACCATATAATAAGTGTTGGACGACCTTCTCATCTTGGCAAGCAAAGACAACTTTAATTGGAATTTTAATTCCTCAATTGTTTTGATTAGTCAAACCTCTTTGAAAGTCTATAGAAAATAAATGTTTCATGCGTTAACAAATAATAACAAAGGATCCTCTTTCTCTCCTATACTATAGCTATAATTCAAGAATGAGATTACCCTACCACATATTGATCATTGATGCCTCATTATATTGCCTGCAAAAGCACGCTAGTAGTTCTAAAAGCTTCCATTTCTTCTTTTTTTTTTTTTTTGGCAAAACCAAAAAAAAAAAAAAAAAATTTCACGGCCTAAAGTTGTTTGCCTAGGTTAGTGTATTGTACGATTCATGTATCCCGCAGCCATTGCCTCCCTTGGAAACCTTTTTTTGCGCATTGTGGAATCGTGTACTCCATTACACACATATGCATGCAATTCTGATATGTTGCTTTAATTGTAGGAGTGTTGAATTGTCGAAAGACAGCACGTAAAGAATTTTCAAACAATACAATCCATTCACTCGTTGAAGTCAATTGAATTACAATTCAAATTTATGAGTCATTGCAATTCCACACGATTTGTTAAGCACATGCATATATATATGTTTTGTGTTTGTAATTCTAAAGCATTTGAAGTTATGCAAGTAATAACTTTCACTCAAGATATAACGGTCAATGATCGATTTATTTATTTTTAATTAAAATGAAGATTAATAAAATTAATGAAGATTTTGTAGTACTAAAATCCTATTTAAGACTGATATTTCAAATTCGAATATCAATTAGAGTCAAATTAACTCGAAAAAAGAAATGAGAATAATGAGAAGCCTTGACGTTATTGACAAGTGAATTGAAAAGTCATGGAATATGTTTCTTTTATTTTCTTCTGTGGAATGACCATGATGTGAAGAATGATGAAAAGAGCCCTATCCAGTTCAAAGTAGACGATCATGTGGGCGTCCGTATGTGTATACCATTCAAAGATGCCAATCGTGAGGCGAAGCATCGACACACAGACGCACATACTACTATAAGGTCAGTGCCGTATAATGGCTTTGTTTCTAACTAAAAGCGTCCCCCAATATATATATATATATATATATATAGAGAGAGAGAGAGAGAGAGAGAGAGAGAGAGAGAGGTTGCATGGTGCAAATGTTGGACCATTTTTAATTTTATGAAATTTTCTTTTTAGTCATTTTCAATAGGGCACATGCACTAAGGGACCGACACGTTCTGTAGCTTTATTTTCGGTGTCACCTAGTGGGGGCATGTATGATACTTGGGTGCCCCACATTAGAGGGAACTATTGTCATTTGCTAGCCAGGAGGCAGTAAAATTGCAGGATTTCTCCCTTCAATTTCTTCGCAAAGTTAATTCATCGAGAGTGGAAGTCTTTTCAGTGCTCTTGTCGCTTTGTAAAATTCCCTTTTTTTATGGGTTCGTTTCAATCTTCGACATTTTTTAATTTCTAATATATATATATATATATATCGGCCCAACTATTCATTTGTTCTCACGACTAATCACTCAACAATTCTTTTTCTTTCTTAATTAATTTCATAGAGTTTCATCTTTTGAGCACAATAACAATAATAATAATACCTAATAATGTCATTAGGTCAATGCATATAGTTGCATATATTGTAATTCTTAGGGGTGGGCAAAAATTGGACCTTACCAAAAAAATTGACCGAATCGAGTTGATTTAATTTGATTCGTTAATAAAATTAATTCAGTTCAGTTTTAATTTTAAAATTTTTTATTTTTGGTTTTTTGTTTGGTTTTTTAGATAACAAATCAAAAAAATTGAATTAACCGAAGTTATTAATAAATTAAATCAATTTGAATTGAATCGGATTTAAAATACATATAATATAATTGAACCAAATCAAATCGAACCAAATTTATAGGTTAGGTTCTATTTATAAGCATATAAATTTCGATTTAATCAGTTCGGTTAGTTTAATTTTTTCAAAATTTTGATTCGATTTGATTCGATTTTAAATATATAAAATTTAATTTATTTAATTTTGACAAAAAATCGAATCAAATTAACCGAATTAACTGTTTGCTCACTGCTAGTCATCCTCATCTAGATAAGAGATGACGATAATTGTTAATGAAGTCAACAGCTTTTTTTGAATGATTTTGTTTTTGCTAATTAAGAATGCAAGAGCTCAATTAATAAAGCCACGTACAACTACTAATAATAGAAGATCAGTCACTCCTTTTGCTACTCAGGTGAGATTATTTACACCCCATTCATTACTAATCTCTCCATATATTTAATATATTCATATTAGATGATAGATTTATCAATTTAATATTAATTTACACTAGTTAAAACATCATTTTATTATTTTATTATTAATTTGCTTCTAAATTAAAAAAAAATATTGTTTAATGAAAAAAAATAAATCCTAACTGAATGATTAAAAAAAATTTGAATCCAATATGCATCTAATAATCACTCCATAAATTGAACTAACGTCAAATTGTAGTTAATTGTTATATTGAAATAGTTACTATATTAGATAACTTCAACTAATATTAAATTTAATATTAATATTAACATAGCCCCACTCTCACTACCGCAAACACAATTGTCTATTTGTTTATTAGAAAAGAAAAAGAGAAAAGCAGTGGGTAATGGTACTAGTCCTTTTATGCAAAACACGTGGATGAATAAGCTAAAAAAGGGTTGGAGAACTAAGTTTCATATTCACTCTGTGATTCAATAGTATCTTTGCCTTAGAGTGATATGGAAGCAAATAAAACATGGCATCCCCTCTTTCAATTCAGCAACTTAGTGGTGTCTGACCTTTTTTTTTTTCTTGTTTGTTTATGATTCTTAGTGTTTGACCCCTTTTTTCCATTGTTTTTTTTTTATGGGTTTGACTATATATATATATATATATATATATTGCTGGCTTTGCTGGTCTTCAATTCATATGTTTTTCTTCCTTCTTAATTTGAACAACCAACTTATAAGAGAATGGGACACCCAACCAATGAGATGAAAATGTTAGGATGGTAGTGGAAAAAGAGAGGCCCAGAAGCTATTAACTAAATAGAATTCAAAGAAAACAAAGCTCTTAAAATATGATACCTCTCAACTTTGTTATCTTAAATCCCGCCAAGGCCGAAGAACAAGTCAAAAGGGAATTGAAGATGAAAGGATTCCTGTGAGCCCACTATGATGATACATTATTTTCTTTCATTAATTAGGTTTTGATAGGGAATTCAAATATTATCATCTCAATGTCGTTATAGATAGTTTCAATATTATTAAATTAAAACTTCTTTTTTTTTGAGGGATAAGATTCATTAGTATTATGAAAAATAACACGAAAAAAGATTTACTAGTAGATATTGTTTTAAGTGGTAATAGAATATGTTTCTTTCTTTTCGTCTTGAATTTAATTCTGTTGGAAATTATATGAAAGTAGTTCAATAATTCCTTATTTATAATCTACAAAAAATCAATACTTTTAGAAAAAAATTGCCCTATTATTAATCATAGAATGATGTAAGTTTTTTTTTTTTCATATAAAGAATTTTGCTTGATTATACTCGAAATCTATTTAATTTTGTCATGTGAAATTATGAAAATTTTTATCTTTATTCATGGTGTAGATACACTTGTCTAGTTATTAATCAATGACATGAATATATAATTTACTATTTGACCCATGATTATTAAAGATAATTTATTATTCTATTCATTAGGAGATCACATTCATTGCATTTCTCTCTTGCTCCACCCATAATAAATAAAGAATGATTATTTATCCTAATTAAATGAATGTGGGCATGTTAATAACTTGTAGTTATTGAACAAAATAAATACGATAAGTTAATCTATTAAATTTATGAGATAATTTACACGTAACTCTAAGTGCTTGGTACGGTGCTACAATAGTAGCCTAGCAAGAGCCCATAGTTAATATACATCATTTGGAGGAAATTTAAAATTCTTTTTATTTATGATTTTTATACAATCAATGAAATTTAAAATTTTTTCTCAAGTTTACTGTATACTCATCAATTCAAAGTTATTAATGTTATGTAGAATTTCAAAGCTATTTAATTCAAAAGTAACGGTAATTTAGTCTTAATTATTTATTTTTCTTTTAGATTGAAGACTAATTAATAATTTTTTAATATTAGTAAAATCTCTTAAAGGGTCGGTTATAATTTTTCTTTAGCTGAAAGAAAGAAAACTTTAACCTAAATCTCGTGTAATAAGTAGTGCATGTAACAAGTGTTGCGAAATCAAATGCATATTCCGGCCATGATGACCAATGACGTCGCGCTTAGCTTGACCAAAATTCCATGTTCCTTCTAGTGGGTTAACATTTTCCAACAGTCAAATTACCTGCATAGAAGAGATGGTTAACCACAAAGGAGTGACTCAAAAGGACAATTGGTATGAAAACACACTACTAAGACAAGGACAAAGATTTTCCTTTCCTTTGGAACAGATATACTTGTTGTGATTAATACAACTCGTTGAAAGGCATTTGTTAGCCCTTAAGTACAACGGTAACGACAAGAAAGATTTTCTAAACGATAATGATAATCCCTTTTGTCTTGTTTACGTAATGGCCCTTGTCACTTTCAACATATAATGGTACAGGCGTGCTGCTACCAGTCGCGGGCCGATTGCGATTAACCCTACTTGTTGGGTAGCACACAAGTCCAAATTTGCGTCTTACAAACCAACACCTAATGTGCATGAACAATGATGCATTAATTAATCTGGAGACTGGTCTATATGCATATATAAATTATAAAAAGAAGCAAGATTTATTTTTCTTGAAGAATATAATTAATACAATATATATATGGAGCCCATCTGACATTACATTTTTAAGCGTGACTCAGTGCACAAAACCTAAGAACCAAAATATAGCGGCAAGGAAATTTTGTTCTATTCTCACTTATTGTTATTATTTTTTTTGTACTGTATAGCTTTTTGGCTCTCAGGACGAAAGCACCCATTCATTTGAGCACCAAAAGTTTATAATTTCCTCTATCATCTCTTAGAGTAAAAATGTACAAAATTGCAATAAATTCTATGCAGTTGTAAGAATTTTTGGGCTTTATTTATATATTTTATCTCTAAACTAGTTTAAACAGATTATTTATCTAATTAATAAGAAATGAAATTCCTATTGTTAAACAACAAATTCAAATTCAATAAGAAATAATGTATATTTCTTATTATTCGAGCCAATATTTATTGATAATAACTTTTATATGTTGATAATGGTTAGAGTTTCTTACAAGGAAATATAAAAACATTTACATTGAAATATTATGTAGAAAAGCATTACGATAACGAGTTAGTATTTTTCCGAAATTAGAAGAAATATCCAGTTCCAATTCTTTTATCTTCCCAGTCAAATTTAGGAGGTAGAATGTAATTAGGAAAATAACAGCCATTAAGGCTATAAATTGATGTTTCTGACCAAAAAATGCGTATTCATGTAGACAAATCACGTTTATAATTGATAGTTATTAATATTGTATCCATGCGCTACACGCAATGACAAATTCATCGCAATTATCATCCAATAACTTGAGAAGGCTGGTCTCTTTATCATAGAAACAGCTATAGCTCTAGTCATGGTCTTGGTCATGGTCAAATGAAGTTGTAGATATGTTGGCATAATGATATCCACATTCTCGGTGCTAATTGCCTTTGCTAAAGTTCACTTTCAGATATGAAAGTGAGAGTTCAACACAGACACATACAAATCAAGCATGGAATAGATGTATTGTGAGTTATAATTTCAATCACTTTAAATTTTATTGATATTATTGGTCATATGTATTCTACTGAGAATTATTTTTGCTTATGGATAATATATCTAGCTAGTCCATTTTAGAATAAAAGAAGGAGAAAAAGAATCAAGCTTTAGGAATATCATAATGCACATTTGTATACACTTCCATACGTATATATCGAGAATCTTCAAAAAATACTGCATTCTAGATGGTACTGTCTTTGCAAGTAGCTTGAATGACATTCAGTTAGGGGAGGTCATGACGAGCTGAGGAGAAATAAGTGGTCTTTATCAAGAAAGGGCTGACGGGAAGGGAACCGGTAGTCCAAGTACAGATAAGGAATCGAAAAAACCTGGAGCCCATAGAACTCAACAATGCCGTAATCAGTCTACATTCTGCCCATCAATAAAGACTGGACAGTTTTCATTCACCTTATGACATTATTGGATGCTGTACTATCTACATAAATAATGCATGTTTTAGTGATTGAAACATTTTACCTATTCATGCAAACTATAGACTCCTATCTCCCTGCAACCATATGATCGCGCAAAAAAAAAAAATGCGAACATGTGCCCAGCTCATGCCTATGGAAATTGGAAAAGGCTATACAGCATAGAGAGGTGTGGACCAAATATAAAGCATTGCACAATATGTTTACGTCTTTAGGAAAACAGTTCATTGCCAAAAATCTGGAATCTATATTAAGCTCTTTCGGTTTGAACTTTATTAGTTAGGATAGGACTAGCTAATTTGCTTCAATCTTCGCTTATTTGATTCTTCGACTTATATAAGAACAGAAATTGTAACAATCCAGACTATTCTTTCTAAAGGGTTCACTCTCAGTACACCACAAGAAGCTCAGTTATTATTCGAATTTGCAAATAGCAAAATAGGCCCAAATATTACCATGGCGCGGCCCTAAATCTTCACCATGAATGAAATCGAAAATTAGGATAAATTTCAAATTTTATTTTGTGGCTTCTTTTCTAGTACACTACCAAGTCAACATGCTGACTTACTATGTATTATACAAATTTTCCTAATGTTTTTATTTAATTGCCCAAAAAGAAAAGACTAAGCATAACCTTTGTAACTTAATATCATTGGAACAAATAAAAATTTGTAATTAATCAATAAGTTATTAATCTATAGAAATAACTACATTCCATTTTTGAATGGTAAGGAGATTGTCATGTGCAATCATAAAGAAGATAGTTTATTATAAATCTTGTTTTGTAAAAGAAACACTCAAAGCAATAACGATATTGATTTTTTTTTTTTTAATAATATGAGAACATCACATCAATTCATCTCGTTGTGTCATAATAAAAAGTTAAAAATGTAATCCAACTCAATATTAATTCAAGAAAAGAAAAAGCAATATTTGACTCATATTTTAAAAGAAGTATAATAATCATATTATATGTCTTAATATATCAAAAAATTATTAATTTATATATTAGATGGAACTTCAAAGAGTAATCTATAATATATTATCTTATAACTTAGCAAATTATTAATTTAGCGCATTAACTCTTAAGTCAGAACCCGTCCAAAATATTATTTAAAAGAGATTATTAATTAATCAAGTATTGTTTTATTGAGATTATACGATATGAAAAATATTTATCTATCCTTAATATAGATAAATATATCATACAGAAATAGTACAGTAATACATGATAATTTATTATTTTTATGTATACTTTTTTGCAAATCTAGAGATATTTATACACTTTCTACAAGCACATATAATCTTATTGTTGGGCTGTATTATCAGTAGTCATGATGTTAAAGTTTTTTATTCACTCTTCCAACCGGCTATTGCTGTACCACAGTTGCAATGGTATCTAGAAAATCCCAGAAAAAAAATGGCAATGCAAGCAGCTAGGAGGTTAGCATGTTGTCCACTGTTTGCATGCATTGCCATTTCTTGGCTTTCATGTGATATTCTTTGGTTCATTTGTTAGTATTCTTGATATGGTAATATTTCAAGATTCTTCAATATATGGAAACAACTAAAATTTGATGACTAAAACTGCATATTATTATTATATGTTTGGTGAGGCATCCTATTCCTGTACCTCCCTATCTTTTGTTTGCTCTACTGTGCTCTGCAACTCACTTTTTCCTTGTTAAACATTTTGTTATGGCATCGATGTTGGAGTACTTTGATTGGTTTTATTTATTTATTTTGCTATGGATTTTTTCTCTTCATACAACAAGACTATACTTGCTAGCAATTTGGATACTTTAACTCTTGAAGATGAAGTTGGAGACCAAAATATTGAATGTGAATGGAAACCTAAAGTGTGTTTTTCATGCCAAGAAATTGGACGTCAAGCTTTTGATTGCCCAAAGATAAGACTCACTCTGATAAGGCGAGCATGGAATGGAGGAGAAGACCCTGCATATGATATTGGACCTTTTTCAGTCAACAGTGAACAAGGACAAAAATAAAAGTTAATAGCATTTCTCCTTCTCTATTGTGAAAAGATAGCTCCACACTTATATCAAGACTAACACGTTTTCAGTGACGATTAAGGGTTCCTTTGAATTTTTTATTTTTATTTATTTTTTTATGATGAGAGGAGATGAAAGCAAGATGATTATATGTGATCTTTACTCTGTTATTGTTACTACGGTTCAATTCATATTGTGAATTTACAAATTTTGAAGATCGAATTAAAATTTTAGAGACTTCAAAAATTTGAGAATCTATATTTCAAATTTTTAATTTAATTTAATTCAGTTTGATTTCAAATTAATTTCAGAATGATTTAGTTCAATTCTTCGATTTTAAATAAGTTCAGTTTAGTTCGATATTGATTTGAATATTCGATTCTTTTAATTGTTTATCTATAATTTCTTGAAGCATCAAAAGTTAAATTTTTCATTTTTAATTTTTAAAAACTAAAATAAAATAAAATAAATATATATATATTTTTTAATCATTTGATGATAAAAATAAATCAACAGTAATTTAACAAAATAACTAATAACTTATATTAATTATTAAATTGAAAAATATTGACAATGTTTATTACTAATAAGTAATAAGTAGTTAATTGTTAGTCATTATAAATAGTAATTACTAGTGGTACACACTTCTAAATATAAATTTCTCATTTTTAATCATTTAAGGTTCAAAATAAATAAGTAATTTCATAAAAAAAAAAACTAATGACTTACATATTAATTATTAAATTGAACAATATTACTCTCAATAAATAATTAATAACTAATAAATAATTTAATTATTAGCTATTATAAGTAATGTACACTAATTGAGTCATATATATATATATATATATATAGTACGGATTCGAGATAACAATTTGATTCTTGATTCGATTAATATAAAATTTTGATATCATCTCAGTTGAAAAAGTTTATACATTTCGATTTAGATATTTTATTATTCAAATTAGAGCTTTTTTATTTCGGTTCAGTTTAATTTGAAAATTTTTGTATCTTATGCTAATGCTTAACAACTATGAATTTATAAACATCTTGTTTTGTGTCCAAATGTTCTTAACCCATCGATGATAACTAACCATGTTCTCAGAAAAGTTACTGACTCGAGATGTAGAAAATGGGAGATATATATATATATATATAGAAGCCGATCCTTAACCCAGCTCTATAAATTCAAAAGCCCAAACCCAAAGCACTAAAACTGACAAGGATCCCCCAAGAAATTTGGACCTCTTTTCTTTAAGCCGAAGTCCAAAATGTAGCTAAAAGGCTTTTTTTATAAGGCACATGATATGGGCGGAAAGCTCATGAAAACCATACATGTTCGGCCAACCCATAAAAAGTGCACCTAAAATTTGTTTTCCAGTGAAATAAAAGGAAGAACCCATTTTGGACACTTCACATTCAACCATTCAACTTGAACATGTAACTTTAAAAACCTCCACAGCTAGTCGTGTTGATTACATGAACACCTTTTTTAATTAATCCGTTAAAATATTAATGGAAGTTATCCCTTATTTTATAAAATATCTATAATATCTTTAGTATAAAAATTTCATTTTCTACCAATGCATTATATGTGTAAAAAGAAAAACAAGATAAAAACATTAAATTCATAAAACAAAAAATATCTAAACAAGATTCAAATCAAAATCGCTTGAAAATCATCTAGTAATATCATTAACTATATTTGTTATGTTTGTTAAATAGCCTTAATAGATTTCTCTTTATGACTCAAATTTTTTTTTTTTTTGAGTTTACTCTCTCACACCACCATTATTACGCTATTTCCTTTTTTTTTTTGCAAACTTATCCAATTCTTTATCCTTTATTTTGCATCATTACCCGTCTCCTCCAATTCATTGTTTCCTTCTCCTACTTTTATTCTAGCTTAACTTCTAAATTGCCACTTTTTGCTTTTGATTATATCGTCATGTAACTCAATTTCAAGTCTAATAGCTCCATTTATGAGAAAATCCTTCATAATATAAGCAAAATTAGTTGAATCAATTCAATAAAAGATATCATGTAGGAGATGAAGGTTTTTGAGTGAAAGATCAATATAGGTATTTTGTTAATTTTCATTAAAAATTATGCAAAATTCAAATTATGTAATAAAATTCTCAATATTGTTGATACTATAGAAGTGAAATTTTAGTTGGAACTAGATATAGCTCTTTTTAATTTCCTGTTAACTATTCTTACAGATAGGAATAAAGCTAAAATTAGTTTAAACTATGGTAAATGGATTGTGCAAGACTAGGTATGTTAAGCATGCTTTGAAGGTTATCAATATGAAGTTTTAAGAGGGATTTGATCTAAATGTTTATAAGTTTCATTTTGATTTTTCTAGATTGTGTAAGTTGGGGAAGTTGAAGAGGCAGTGGATATTCTTGACTAGATGATTTCAAGGAATTATTATTTGAATCCTATTTTAGAGATTTTAGGCAAAAAGGGTAAATTAGTATATTATGATAGAATCCAAGGATCTTTTAGTATTTAATCCTTATAAAATTCTTCTAAAACTAATTATTTTGCACTAAATGGGAGTGTGAAACAAACATAACAAATTTGTCAAAAAAAAGATATTCAAGCAATAAATAAGATTAGTTAAAAGGTTTCAAAGTTATTTTTTAAATTGAAGGGTTTAATATAAAAAGTGAAAAAATCTTAGAAATTCAAGATAGATTTTTCCGAAATAAAAAGGACTTGAAGAAACGCTAAAAACTCTTATCATTGATTAGCGCAAAAAAAGCTTTTTTTTAAAGGGCATAACTAAAAAAAAAATATTTAGCGAGATAAAGAGATTTGGTAAATATTTGTTAGAAGTTATTTTTTTTAGTATTTTTCATGCGAATTTATTAAAGAGAGTTTCAATAAGTGTATCTAAATATCTCAACTAGATTAACACCTAACAACACCAGTCTTGGTTAAATCTCACTAACTCTTTATTTTTTTCATGTCAAGAACTAACAAAATCATTAAAAATGAATAAAACTAAACGAAACAACCTAACAACCTACATAGAGCTATACATAGAACAAATAAACTATGAAAATCAAATTCTCTCTTATATGTCATAATCTATCAAATAAAACTTATTGAAAAGGACTATCACGTAGAATAACTCAATCTTAAAATTTCTTGTGATAATCGATCAGCTACTGTATTGTTTTCTCTGTAAAAGTGAGTGCATAAAATTTGCTTACTTTGCATATAATATTGGCATTATGACGAGACTGAAATCATATGCCATAAGACAGAAATAGATTTGTCCCGAGACAAGATAACCATAAAAATCACTCTCAATCCATAGTGAAGTTGAACCAAAATCCCAAGCTTTCTTTATTGTATAAATAGGTACATATATTTCAGTTTGAAGTTTGAAAAGCAAATCATGCCCAAGCACACTACAGAAACAGATTATTATAAATTCACACATCAATCCACTACATAAATAGATCAATTCATTTATAACACAAATTTACTAACGTTTACATATTTTGCAAATTGTGTTTGCATGTCACAAATTATTTTGATACTTCTAATTAATTTGGTCATTTTTTGTATGTTTATTTATCTTTAGTTTACTGGTTTTTTTATCCATCTTTTTATAATTGTTATTATCTTATTATCTATTTATTTCTTTCGGTCATATAAACCTTACTTTAATAGGCAATAAATTTGCATAAAAGTTCAATAATTACTTTATTAGTTCGAATCACATTAGGTGCGGATTTTAATTTTTTTGAGGTGTTATTTGGTCAATGGCGGACAGCGGTTTATTCCCGTAATAATAATAAACAGGTACTTCCTTTTTCTCCTTTTTTTTTTTTTTTTTCCGCGGTAAAATTAAAATCACGCAAAAAACACAAAAACACTGCTACTTTTTGCTACAGCAACATACGTAGATCTCCTCCTCAGCCCATTTCTTCCATTTTTCTTCTTAATCTCCACCATTTTATGAACCCGCTAAAGTATTTTTCTTCCAAAATTCTATATATCAGTATATCATTTCCATCCCAACTTCTCCTTATCCTTCCTATTTTTAGGGTTCTCTCAATTTCCTGATTACTCGATCATGTAATTTATTAACAACTCAATCCATCCTCATATAATGGCCTCTATTCGCCGAACGCTATCGCCGGCATATCACGACCGTACTCATCAAAACGGCGCCGTCAGCTCTCCACTTTCGTCTCACAAGTTCTTCGCCAGCACCAAATACCCTCCTCCTTTAACTTCCTCATTCTTCAGCTTCTCCGCCCTCCACCGTCTCGTCGCCGCCGCGTTCCTCCAGAAACGGAAAGGATTCCGCCTATCTCTCTACCGATGCTTGGTATTCTTTGTCATAGGGTTCTTTTTAGGAATGTTCCTCTTCGGCCACGGGGAAAATGATGTCCAAAATCACGATTTTTCTTTCGAGATCAAACCGCCACATGTCAATGTCCAATTGGACGACAACAACAACTTCGGCCGAGGGGATAATGATAAGGAAAACTTAATCGCTTTTAATACGGTGAGTTTGAGGGTGCTGAGATTTGACTTCGTGCCCAGGAAGCAGTTAATCGTGATTACCCCTACGTATAATCGGGCATTGCAGGCGTATTTTTTGAATAGGTTAGGGCAGGTCCTGAGGCTGCTGCAACCACCGGTATTGTGGATTGTGGTGGAGATGAAAATGGCGTCAGTGGAGACGGCGGAGATTTTGAGGAAGACGGGGCTGATGTATAGGCATTTGGTGTGCGATAAGAATTCCACGAATGTGAAAGATAGAGGGGTCCACCAGAGGAATACGGGTTTGGAGCATATAGAGAGGCATAGGCTTGATGGGATTGTTTACTTTGCTGATGATGACAATGTGT
>CATIWR010332345.1:0-29577 GCA_949677035.1 Omphalea diandra | reverse complement strand
CACATCGGAAATAGACTAAAAGGGTGGGAGGTTGTTTTGTTATAAATAGAGCCTTAATTTCTTTAGTTTGATCATCCCAAAATTGTCTACTCATCTCTTAGGCAATTTTCAATATTTCTCCCTCTTTTGTAATATTTCACTTTGTAGTCATTTTCTTAGTGAAATATAATTTTGGTAGTGTCCGAGGACGTAAGCATAATTAGCCGAACCTCGTTAAATTCTAGTGTTCTTATTTTGTCTTTATTTTCAATAGCTATTTTGTAGGGTATAGTTGTAATGATATATTGTGCTGTTAGATTACTATTAGGGTGATTCTGTCTAAGGAGATTGAGTTTTAAGTGGAACCGATTGTGACCCCTCCAATCTTTCCTGAGAATCAACTATAGTGTAGTTTTACAGTATAATCTTTCACTCTCTATTCACCTATAAATTGATTAGGTGAATTTGGTAGGTGAAATATTACCCTTATTCCACAACAGAGTAAGCCAAAGCCGGATGGTTGGTCCTGAAATATATGAATTCTCAAATGTTTTATTTATTCCACAAATTGTTTTTTTTTCCTGCTTGCTATAGAATAGAATGGACCGTTCAAACATTGCTTGCTTGATTCTGTTGTTGTGTAGTTTTCAAAACAACCAAAACTATCTTCCTTGCACTCTGTATATCTAAAGTCCTTCATTGTTATAGAGAGACACTACAAGAAATTTTAGTTATTATGATAAAAATTTTTGTGATGAAATCAACATTATCATAATATGTGGTCTTATCATGATAAAATTAAAATTTATCATAATTCATGTGAAATTTGATTAACTTTTGACAAAATAAAATTTTGATAAATATTTTTGTCATAATAAACGAACATAAAGAAAATATAATGATAAAAAAATTTTCATCATAATATTTATCATAAAATTATAATGCCAATTTTTTAGCTCTATAAATTATAAATAATGAGGAATAAATGTTGTCACAATAGTCATTTCATCACTATATTTAATTAGTCGATAAATTAGGACGAAATTATTTTCTCATAATAAATAATTATTTATTGTGACAAAATATTTTGTTATAATATAAAAAGACATCAAATTTTAATGTAAAAAATATTTTTATTAAAATTTTGACATCAAAATAAAAATTAATGAGAAAATAATTTTGACATATTAATTATTAAGATATTATTTTATCACAATAAATAATTTTAATTCCAAAATAACTTGTCATAATAAATAAAAAAATATATACACATGCCAAATTTTGATATATCAATTTCAGTTTTTTTTATAACATTCAATATTAAGATTAAACCACAATTTAAGTATATAAAATTACTTTTCATTAATATAAAAATTTGTATATTCTTAGAAATGCTAAATAATATAATATATATCTAATAAATTTTTAATATTAAATTAAAATTTTGATATATAAATAAATTATTAATATTCTTAATGTTTGAAAGTAATATTTTGAATTTTTATTAGACTTTAAATTATAAATTGATGAATACTATATTTCATCTCTAAATTTATAATTGAATAAAATAACTTAATGTTTCATATTTTTTATTGCTTCTTTCATTTTTAATAATTTTGAAATAATTATTGGTCATGCAAGAGTCAATGAGCACTTTAAAGACTATAATTTGATGAAATTAAAGGATTTAAAGTCTACACTATAATAATCAATTGACTTTCGGAAAAATATAAGCAACCATACTTGAATATTTTAGAGTTAAACGTGTTGATTATGAAGAAATTCATTCAATGTCAAAATAAGCTAATGGCTAAAACCGTGTCAATAACCAATATATGTAGAAATTATGAGGTCAAGTCATAAATTAGACTGTGTGACAAAATATATTATGTTAAAATGATTATGAATATTATATAAATTTATTTGTCATAAAAATAAATTTATCATTATAAATATATTTTGTTGTGATAAATATATATGTCACAAAAGTTATACACTATTGTGACAATACAAAATATATTAAATGGTAATCAATTTTGGGACAAATTTGTTTGTCATAAAATTTTTTTATCATCATAAGTATATTTTATTGTGATAAATATATTTATCACAAAATGTACAAATTATTGTGACAAAATATAAATTATCACAATATACATATTGAGACAAAGTTGTTTTGAAGAACATGATAATAAATCGATTTTATCATTATATATTTGTAGTGATAAATTTTATATGTGTTGTGATAAATTATTTTATAATAAAACCCTAAATTTATTGTAGCGAATTTCAATATTCTGTTACAACTTGTTAGTCCTTTTCATTTCCATTCTCTAGCTAACCAATTTGACTCCATATACTGACTCCGCCTCTTACTTGTCTGTTCATTTTTATTTTTAATGAACACGTGACTTAATTAAAAAAAAAAACATATTCAAAATTACTAACAGATTCTTGGAAAATATATATATATCTATTTCATAAAGTGTTTTATTTTCCCTTCAAAAATAAAAGGAGATTATTTATTTATCACTATACTTATTGATTTTGCAGTTTTCTAAAAGACACTTAAGCCGCATTCATACTTCTTTATAGGGTGAGCATTCCGTGATTTGATTTATTCCGATCAATTTTTTTTTGTTAAAATTTAAAAATATAAAATTTTATATTTTTAAAATTAAATCGAATTAAAATTTTTAAAAAAATTAAATAAACCAAATCAAATAAATTAAATTTTATAAATTTACAAATTGAACCTAAAAATTTCGATTTGATTTAATTTAATTTAACTAAATTACACATTTTAAATTGATTCAATTCAATTTGTTTTGATCTATAACAAATTCAATTTATTCAATTTTTTATATAAAAAACTAAATTGAAAATTGAAAACCAAATTTTTTTAAAACAAAAACCAAATCAAACCAATTTTCACTAAAAAACTGAACCAAATTGATCGAATAATATCTAACTCAACAGATTTTTTTAGTTGGATACAGTTTTTGCTCACCCCTACTTCTTCGAACAAACAAATTAAGGGATCAAAATGAAATGGGCAAATTATACAAAGCATGGCTTTACGTCATGCAGTTTGCGCTTGCAAATGAATTTTAGCCTAGTCCCATCCCATGCAGTAATTATCACCAATGACCAGCCTTTCTTTACGGAACAGCTTAGTGGTGTTATTGCTCCTAATTCAATTCATTAATATTTCTTAAATTTTCCTAATTAACAATCCTTATTAATCCCAAGAGTCTTTTTTTTTTTAAATATAATTAAGCAATTACCAAACAAATTGTAAAGGAACGGGAAACAAAACGATAACTACCCAAATACTAAACACACGAATTGACTTATCGTTTCAAAGATAGCTTTTCCCCCTTCCAACCGTGACCTCGACTCTTGAATCCTACACTTCGCAAATGTTTTTTTTACGAAAGATAGATCGAAGCAGTTACTTTGGTCTTTCATTTTAATTCTTGACAGCTATTTGGTGCAGAGATTTATCTGGAACCAGCTCTAGCACTCATGGATGAATGGTAGGTGGTGCTTCGCTGTTTCCTATAAGATGTGTAAACATCATCATATTGACTTGTTTCATTTGGATCAGCTGTTGCTCCAAGCCCCAATCTTCCTGAGCCAGTTGATCCTGTTTTCCGCTCCACACTTCCATCAGCATAAGCCCCAGGCTCTGGGTCAACCTGCAAGTTAGACGGTGGAGGGATGCAAGCTCCTCCTTTACGAATGGGAGAATCTCTCTCGTACTCATCATCCTCATCTTTCAAATGTGACTTTATTGATCCCTCAATCGGATTGATCTCTCCAATTTCTTTAAAGAATTTGGACACTCTCTCTAGAACTTCCAATGGGGATACACTGGATGGAGGTATAACTGTTGGGATGTCTAAAGGACTCAAAGGAGAGTATGGCACCCCACTGCCAATTTGCATCTTTTTTACCATCCCAGGAATAAGGCCAGGCGGAAACAAAGGATAAGGTGGCAATTTTTCACCAACATTAGCAGGAGGTGCTTGCAACGAATGCGGTGAGGGTTGTTGATTGGCTGGTTGGATAGAGGAATTTATGGGCATGGACCCTGAAAAAACACCGGTAGGAACTGAATTTGGCATAAATTGCTGACTTCCTAGCGATGGTGGCACAACAAGGGGCACTTGAAGGGGCACTTGTTTATCTGGATGGTCCTGATCTAGTACACTTTGTCTATCAGGCTGCCATTGTGGAGCATTATGGTTTGCCTGTGTAAAGCCTGCATGAAAGAGAATCATGTGAATTATTGAAATATAATTTCAAGCCACAAAGTTCAAACACCCAAAAGCTAAATCTGAAACCAGACATTCATCCAGTCAACTGTTGTCTTGCAACAACAGAGAGTGCAAGAAGATACCTGCAGCAGCCAAGGAATCCGCTGAAGCAACAGAAAATTCTTTCGGAGGCCCTTGAAAAGAATTTGCAGGCATTCCACCAACCATCTCACTTTCAAGTGCATATATAGTATCTGGATCATACACCTCCTTGGAAGCCCAGAACTGCAGAATTTTCTGCAACCGTGGCTGATTTTCATCCTTATTTTGAGGGTTGTTATAGACTCTTGCAAGCATGGGACCTAGAACTGGCTTAAATGCAAGGACCTCGTTATCAAGGTCATGGGGGTTGACTCTCCTCTGCAAACTGCATGGTATGATTAGCAATGAGGTTATGGATGAGCAAATTGAAACTACATGCTTGTTTATGTATATAATGCACATTAGAGACATTGTGAATCAAAGAACAAAAGCCAAATGCAACTGACCAAAAAAGGAAATCTATGTTGCACAGACTTGGACATGGCGACAAGGGCAATGGAGACAGCGATTCTTAGAACATGCCAGGATGATGATGATAAAGATTTATTTCATTACAATCGCTATTATCCTTGACAATATATATGCAAAGACATATAGAACAAGATTACATTCCTAAGAGAATTGATAAAAAGAATCATTATTAATCACAAAAGAATTGAAATAATATTTTTCTATATTCTATTAATAAGTAGGTATCACAAAAAAATGCCCATTAAAATGCTGAATGTGTGTCCGACACAGATAAAAAATGTGGCCAACATGAGTCTTTTTCCCAAATTAGAAATCTTAAGGGACAGAAGAAGAAAGAAAACTATTTACTCCTCATTGGCCCTCAAGGATCATATCTGCATGAAAAATGGAGAAACAATTTTCACAATTATCAGGAATAAGAGGGAGCAGATAGATTATAAGACAGAAAACGGCAAATCAAAAAGAGGATTATATATAAAATATTCAGACAAAAGGTCAAAGCAGAAATGGCAAGTTCACAAATTAACATCATGATGTTTTTTTTTTCTCGCCCTTCATGAAATTTAGACAAGCACTACCAGAAATCACAATGCAACTAGCATCTTTGACATTGATTGCAGAATATTGATCATGAATCATTAGCAATTTGCAATGTCAAAATCAACATTCCAAGATGCCGAGAACCTTGGGCAAACAAGTAGGCATCTTTTTTTCCATAAAAACAAGATAAGTACACTAATTTTGATGCAACAAATTTTGAGATTTGACAAGTTGCAAGCATAACATTGGAAATTTTAACTAAAGGCTATACCCATAGGATTAGAAAATCATAGCAGTTATTCTTATTTCATTATGGATGGTATTATGGTGCTTTGCCTGCGTAACATCACTCTAATTGTACTTGCTCCCACCATTTTACAGGAGAAAAGTTCCATATTTCCCTGTTATTCCAAGTGCCAGAATAACCTTTACACCAGCTAGCATTGATTGAGACCCAGAAACTAATTGAAGCATTCTCAAGAATAGGAAGCCAGAAACTGATGTAATATTTGGCAATGAATCTCCTTATACTTGATGTATTATTAGAATGGAAGGTCCTTGTATACAAGCTTAGTGTACCACACAAACACAATTATAAAATTTTTCTATATTAAAAATATGTTCATGCACAAGGACACGTTGAAAAACATATAAGAAAAATTGCAAGAAAGGGATCTGTGCTATGAAATAAGAAAAGGAAAATGAAGAAAAGCATGATGCAAAAACATTGGAGTTGATGTATGCAACAAGAAGCAATCGGGCTTTGATATAAAAAAACAGCAATTAGTGTCCAAGAAATGTACCTGTCAAAAAGAATATCATTAGCGAGATAAATAATATGCAGCTGCCTCTCAGAATCTTCTAGAGAAAAAATTCTGTCCCTTAGTGCCTCAGCCAGAGCTGGTGCAAATGTACACCTCTGCATGAACCAACTTTTGGCACCTTTAATAGACTCCTTGGTTCCATTGAGACTGTTGAGTACATTACTGAGCTCAATAGCAATATCAGGAGGAAGTGGACCAGAAAGACCTTTGAAGGACTTGGATGATTGATCAAGTCGGCCATGAGCCCCGAATGGCTGCAAGTGCTGGTGGTGATGCTGTTGTGGATCATAAAAAGGAGGAAAAGGAGGTTGGTGCATTGGAGGAGCACCTACAATTGAGGCAGAAGGCCCAACGGTGGGATTCATCATTGGGCTTGGTTGGGGATGCATCATTGGCACAGATGAAGGTGGGAACGGAGGGTTGAAGGGCCCAGCTGGGGTGTGTGTAGATAACCAAAGCTTGTAGCGATAGTAGTTATGACCCTCGCCCCCAAAGAGGAAACTGTAAGCTGGATTATCCTGCTGCTTTTCACGGATCATTACTTCAAATTCAGGGCCATTTTTGGTGGCATACTCAACAAGTTTGTCAATACGTTTTTGGAGCTCAGGATCAGATGGAGGAGGAGCTGGAGGTGGAGATGAGTCATAAGGGCCATGGAAAGGAGAAGGATAGAGATGAGGGGGTAGATGGGGAGGGAAAGGAAGGGGGGGATGTTGTTGGTGGAGAAGATGAGGATGGGAGGGGTGGGGATGGAGCTGAGGTTGCTGCTGCTGCTGCTGCTGCAAATGGTGAGGGTAAGGGAATTGTTGCATGGAAGGATGTGGAGACATAAATGGAGGTGGAGGAAACTGCTGATGTTGATGTTGAGTATGAAATCCAAACTGTTGCTGCGGTGCTGGTTGCATATTTGCACTTTGTCGCTGTTGCTGTTGCTGGGTAAAGGCTATAGCAGAAGCTGCTGCTGCTGCAAAATCATGAGCTTGTCGGTCCATCAATCTAATACGATATCCAACTCGTTAGTCTTTCACAATTATGTTATGGAGTATCATAATATAACTACCCTATAAAATCAATTCAGGGAGAAACCGCACATATATGTAATACAGAAATATATAGTAGAGAGAGATTAAAGAGTACAAACATTCCTAAAAGGTTTCAATATGGTTGTTTTGTGACAGTTGCGAAAAAAAAAGAAAAAGAAAAAGAAAAAGGGCAAAAGCTGAAAAATACTAATAGAGAAAATGAAACAATGGAGAAAGCCCCTGAAGCTTAGAACTAACACTACTATTCAGTAATGATATGACCTAAAGATGCAACTTTTGAAGTAAAGTGTGATTATCCAACAACCTTTACTGAAAAGCAAATAGACTTGAAAGAATGAGTTTGGTCTTGGGTATGGATTGGGAGAGAGAAAATTAAATGCTTATAAAAGCCCTAGAGAATCTATAGCATCCATTCCAATACTGAAAAAGAAACAGCAGAAATTGTGTAGACTACAAAGTCGTAAGCAAAATCAGCGGCTACCTAATGAAAAAAGCATGAATGAATATAGTTTAAACAAGTTTTATGATTCATCAAACTACATATTGGCTTATATAAACTAAAGTAACATTGGAGAAATCAAATGAACGTAAATCTAAAAAAAAATATAAATAATACATCCATATTTTGTTTTAAAAAAATTAAAATAAATAAGGATAAGGATTAGAGAAACCAAAGAAGAGAAAGAAGTTACACACTAAGGAAGAAAGCCTCCTATAGTCGGACAACTAAGAAGCCGAATCTTGTCCTTTTTCAAGATGGATGATAATGATGATGATGATGATGATGACAAGTGGCGGTCAAGGAAGAAGATGAACAAAAGCCATGCTTCTTTTCTTTGTAGTTGTATGGATTGGAGAGCAGGAAAGGCGTTCTCGCTCCTTTGCTCGAGTCTGGAGACGCAAAACTCGCTCGTCGGCCACGGCAGCGTTTCAGATGACCTGCTGTATTATTCTATTATTTTTATTATTATTATTTTCAGTTTAGTGAAATAAAGTGTTGGGCTTTGGTTGGGCCTCCCGGCCCTTATATGGACACAATGCCTTCTCAACAAAACCCCAGAATCTGCTAAAACAATGTCTCCGCTCACCACCGCCTGTAACTCTTCATCAGCAGCAGCAAATGAAGGAGACGCCATGACCCAAATTGAGAGGAGCTTTTTATTCATTTCCACTGCTCCCTCCTCCTTTTTCCGTCAAGCTTCTTTTTCCTATTCTTCTTCAGTTTCAACTCTTCGTCCCCTCATGGTCAAGGTTTTTTTTTTTAAAAAAAAAAAATTTTCAAATTCTCTCTCTCTCAGACACACACACACACGAAATACTTAATTTTATCCTATCTTGATTCTGTTTCCTCAGTAATCAAGTTTTTCACTTATTTAGAAATGGACATTTAAAGTGTTCTAGAAAAGGACTCGCTTTTTTCCTTGATTTTACATATTTCACCTGTTTATTCTCTTTCCAAATTTTGTTTTCTCTGTTGCTTTTCAATTGCTTTATGCATAGCTTTTGTTATATGCATGCTATATTATCTATTTCCCCTGCTTCTTCCTTTTTTAATTGCAGTTGCATTGCGGAGCTCTTCGCAATCATGCTGCCTTTCCATTTGCTACATTTCGTGAATGCAGACAATGCTTTCAGCTTCAATTGAGAAAACTCACGGCTTCATCCGTCATCTCTATCCATCATTCAAGGCTTAAACAAACCTTTCCCAACCGCTCTAGGAGCGTTTCAGCTGTTCCCTCCTCTTTAAGACCTGCATTTCTTTAGTGCCCACCTCCTTTGAATATCATCACCTATCCCTCGATGGAAGAGGTTATCCCTTGGACCTCACATTTTTGTGGAGCTTTCACCAAGCTCCATTTTTCGCAAGTTTCTAGCTTAAAGACTAAAAAACCAAATGGTGGTGGCTTCAGCAAATTTTGGAAAAAGGCAAAGCCTTTGACTGCTGCTGTTGACAACAAAGCTACCCATTCTGCTATTTCAGCCTCCAATGATGCCAATGCCATGGCATCGAGTAAACAACTGGTTGGGGATGTGAAGCTGGGATCCTCTGTTGTTTCAACTTCTCCTCTTACCAATAGTAAACAAAAAACCAAAACCAAACTTAGTGGGAGGAAGAAGAAGCAATCAAGAACCAAAACAACTAAAAAGGAACAGTCTTCCACCATAGTTGCCTTGGATGAAGCTTCTGTCATAGATTGTTCTCAAAGATCTTCTCAACCGAAGAGTTCCACTGCCACTAAAAGTAGTCTGATTTGCACTGAGGGTTGACAGGTTAGCAGCTATTAATTTGTGAGGGAAAACAATCAGGATTTAATTCTCTACTCATTTGCAAAATTTTAACTGACATTCTAATCTTTCAGGAGAAATCAATTGGGAAGACGCCTCAGGAGTTGCATGATGGTTCTGCAACAACAACAAAAAAGACCAATAACAAAAGCAGATACCCTATTGGAAAGGGTAAATCTGCAAAGAGAACGATTGAATCAGCAGAGCTACACAAACTTGAAGCAATGGACAAAATCAAACCTTTGACCCAAGGAACATCAAATCAACTATATCCTCCTACTGGGAAATCTGTTGTGGTGGTTGAGTCTGTTACAAAGGCAAAGGTCATTCAGGAGTACTTAGGTGATATGTTTGAAGTTTTATCAAGCTATGGTCATGTGAGGGACTTAGCTGCAAGGTCTGGATCTGTGTGGCCTGATGATGACTTTAGTATGGTATGGGACGTTCCTTCTGCTGCCTGGACTTATCTTAAGAGCATCAAGGTTGCACGAAGTCGGTATGGTCTTTTCTTAAGTTATTTATGAGGGTGTTCTGAAAACTAAGTTGTGTGCTTGTCATGTCTATCAAATATATATCTTTCATAAAGATAAGTTTTTGTTGCCATATGAATTCATATTCAAATGCCTCAAATGCAATAATGTAGTTGTTATTGTCATGCTTATGTCATGTGATGCATATATTCAAATATAACATAATTAAAATGCATATGAATTGGATTGAGGATATTACAGGTCCAATGAAGACTCCTTCCTTGAATGGCAGTAGATATTATGTGATCTTTATTGATTGTCTAACAAGGTTCTGCTGGTTTTACTTTCTCAACCAAAAATCAGAGGTTTGCCGCGTTTTTAAAATTCAAAGATGAAGTTGAGAATCAATGTGCTCATTCAATCAAGACACTAAGGTATCATAATGGCACTGAATACACCTCACATCAGTTCGGAGATTATCTTCATGAGGTTGGGATCCGTCATCAACTCTCTGTTACATACTTACCGCAGTAGAATGGTGTGAGTGAGAGGAAGAAGGTCAATAATGAACATGGCAAGGTGTTGTATGTTTGAAAAGGGGCTTCCAAGGCAATTCTAGGTTGAGGCAACTAATACTTTAGGCTATTTGCTCAATAGACTCCCGACAATGGCTGTGGAAGGCAAAACACCTTATGAAGCTTGGTATGGTGTCAAGCCTACTATGAATCATCTCTGGGTGTTTGGTTGCATTTGTTACATCCATGTTCCAGAGGTGAACACAAGTTTGAGGTCGGAATCCTTCTTGGTTACAACACAAATTTAAAGGGATATAGAGTGTTGGACTTGAAGACTTAAAAGATCATTGTAAGTAGAGATTTGAAGTTGATGAACTTACAGCTTGGGATTAGGAAAATTCAGTTGTTATTCATTCAAACAAAATTCAAATTCAAGGGTATTTACCCTAGGAACAAGTTGTTGAAGACGAAGCTTCGGAATCAGAAAATGAGGTTGGTGTGAGAGGCATCAAATCACTTGAAGAAGTGTATAACAAATGTAACCTTGCCCTAGCAGAACCAATTAGCTTTGAAGAAGCATTCAAGGTTCCTAAATGGAGAGCAGCTATGAAAGATGAAATTAAAGCTATAAATAAAAGTGGAACTTGGGTATTAGTGGATAAATCTCATGATGCACGTGTAATAGGTGTCAAATGGGTGTTTAAATTAAAGTTAAATCTAGATGGCACCATAAACAAGCACAAAGCAAGACTTATTGTGAAAGGCTATTCTCAATAACTTGGAGTGGATTTCAATGAGACTTTCACACCTATGGCAATGTTGGATACAATCAGATTACTTTTGTCACGTACTGCTCACAAAGGATGGTTGGTGCATCAATTAGATGCCAAATTAGCTTTCCTTAATAGCAATCTGTAAGAACATATTTATGTAGACCACCCTGAGGGATTTGTGGTGAAAGTTTATTTGTTGAAGAGAACCTTGTATGGCTTGAAGTAGGCACCTAGGACCTGGAATAGCAAAATTGATGAGTTCTTGTTGAAGCTTGGTTTTGCCAAAAGTTGCAATAAAATTACTTTATATGTGAAACATGAATGTTGAGGTATTTTAATTGTATCTATGTTAATGACTTGTTGGTGGCAGGTAGCATGCCAAGCCTCATTGATGATTTCAAAAATCAAATGAAGAAGTTGTTTGAAATGAATGATCTTGGCAAAATGACATATTTCCTTGGCATGGAAATCCATCAGTATGTACAAGGAATTTTCATTAGCCAAAGGAAATATGCTTTAGAGATTTTGAAGAAATTTGCATTGGAGAATTGCAAACCAGCATCCACACCAACAGTTCAAGGTGTTAAATTGAGCAAGAATGATGATTCTAAAGCTGTTGATGCTACTATTTACAAAAGTTTGATTGGATGTCTTTTGTATTTAACAACCATGACTGATATAATGTATGATGCAAGTGTGTTATCAAGGTTCATGCAATCTCCTAAGGAGAATCATTTCTTAGTAGCAAAAGGAGTTTTAAGATATTTGAAAGGCACAAGTGGCTATGGGATTCTCTATAGAAGAAGCACAATCATCTAGTTATTGGAGTTTGTTGATAGTGATTAGGTAGGGTTAATTGATGGTATGAAAAGTACCTTTGCCTATTGTTTTTCCATTGGATTATCTATAGTGTGTTGGAATTCAAAGAAATAAGAAGTTGTTGCTCAATCCACAGCTAAAGCAAAGTACATTGTTGTTGCAATAGGTGTGAACTAGGCCATTTAGCTAAGGAAGCTGCTGAAAGATTTGGATGAAACACAAAAAAAGTATACTGAAGTCCTATGTGATAACAAATATGTTGTTGCCATCTTCAAGAATCTAGTCTTTCATGGAAAGATAAAGCACATCAAGGTGAAGTATCATTTCTTGAGAAAGGCAAAGAAAGAAGTTGAAGTTTAACTCCTCCATTGCAACTCTGAAGATTAACTAACTGACATTCTAACAAAGGGACTTCAGAAAGGAAGATTTGAGAATCTAAGAGAGATTCTTAGAGTTTGTCCCAACTTTGCAATCAAGGAGGAGTGAAGTTGCTGATGAAGAAAATCCGGTGTTGCAGCCCTATTTCATTGGTGTTGCATGCATGGTGATTGCAAGGCTAAAGTTCAAGTTTTATATTAAACAATTTATGTATATTTTAGTGCTTTGAAAAGCTATTTTTGACTTGTTAATGTATGAAGAATAGTCTTACACTTTAAGCCATACCTTTGTAGACAAACTTCCTTAATTTATGGAAAAGTTTGTACGAACTACATCATATGTAAGGGATGTAACTTCTATACGTATCGATGAAAGCATATTTTTAGTGTTCTTCTCATTCATTCTCAGCTCATTTTCTTTATTGTTTGAAGTTAAATTTACTAACAAGACCCTAAATCAACTGAGCACCCCTACCTCAATTAGACTAGCCTAAGCTCTTTTTCCCCTCTTATGTTATTGGAGAATCCTCATAGCATGCTAGTGACTAATCTAAAGAATGCTACACAAATGAGGAAACCAATAACTAAAAAATAGCTATTGTGATAGTTTGTATGAAGAAAGAAGAAAAAAAGGGATCGAAATTTGCTATCTTTGAAACATTGCTTCTATTTTGAGAATTATTAAAGGAGGAGTTACTTAAGAAATTTAAAGCATTGATAATGGAATCCTATGATGGTATTGCTAATCCAAAAAACCACTTATACAAGTTTCAAGCTAATGTGCAACTTCATAAGTATAATGATGCAGCCCTTTGCCAAGCATTTTTTACTACCTTATCAGATGTGGCAAAAAATTTAGTATAATGATCTACGTGAAGGCTTCATTACTTCTTTTCAATAGTTGAAAAATCTTTTTTCAGGCTACATTCATCACCAGAATTCCTCATAAAAAACTTCCTTAGATCTGTTTAAGGCAGTTTGTTTGAAGGGAGAAACTTTAGCCAATTATATAGAAAATTTCAATTGAGTTGTAATGAAGATTGAGAATCTCAATGCTTATATACCAACTACAATTATGATAAATAGTTACAAGTTAGTATCCCTTTTCTAATTTACTCAACCTAATGACCTAAAGATTTTAAAAGGTTTGACAAAAAAAGTTAGCACTTATATTACTCACAAAGAGAGCATTTGAGCTTAAAGGGCTAAGCAAAAAGAAAAAAAGAGATTAGAGATGAGAAAGGATGAGAAAATAGTCGTGAAGAGACTAGAAATGATATAGGATGTGAAAACAGGTGTGCAAATTCATATCAATCGAATTGAGGAATGCCACCCCTACTTTTTCCCATATACTCATATAGAGAAGAGATTTTGCTTTAGATCTAGTGAAATAAGGGTCGATTTGTACCCAAGGTAGCTATCTAAAGAGATGTATAAAGATAATAGAAAATACTAACAATTCCATAAGGATATAAGTCACAATATTGAACGTTGCTATCAACTGAAGTTAGATTGATATAGAAAGGAGCATTAAAAAGGTTTGCTAAGAAAAAGAGTTTAGATGAATGTGAAGGTAGAAAAAAGGGTAAAGAACAAACCAAGGATGAAAGAGTACACAAGTAATAATAAGATGTTAAGGGCCTCCTAAAAGTCATTAATGTAATAGCTAATGGAAGTTTGACAAGGGACAACTCCATTTAGAGAAAAAGAAAGATAAGAAAAGTATATTTCTTAATAGGAAGAAATTTACCATATGGCATATCTCTTCACCTAATCTTTTTCTCTCTATTCGATAGAAAACTAGTAATAAGCCTACACTTTGAAGCCCTGGTGGTTTATGAAATTAATGAAAATTTCTAGGTTAAGAGTTTATTGTTTAACAGTGGTAATATAGTTAATCTAATGAAGAGCGGGGTGTATAGCTCTCTTAAGTAAGACATCAATTAGCTTCTCTTGGTAACAATCCTATTGATTATGGAAATAGAAGATAAGGGTTTAACAAAACGATCTAATGCAGATTTTATGCTTGTTAATTTTTCATTCACCTATAATGTCATTCTAGGTTGACCAATACTTTACAAGTACTGCCAATACCAATATCAGATATTTGATAATGAAGATACTAGTGGTAATTAGGGGTGATCAAAAGGTGGTGAAGGAAGCTTACCTCTTGATATTCAAAGAGGTTACAGAAGTAACAATAACTAGCCTACCGAATAAGAAGAAAGACATTAATCCTAAGCCTGTAGATGAAATTAAAGGATGGACAATTGAAGAATGCAAAATATTAAAAATGGGAAAGGACTTGATCGAGCTATTAAATTAGTTTATTTATTAAACTCTTTAAGAAAATGTATATGTATTATGGCAATTGGAAGAAATACTTAGAATTAACCCTGATGTTATATCTCATAAGCTGAATTTTAGCCCAAATCAGAAGCCTGTAAAATAAAAGAGAAGAAATCACACTTTATAAAAGCAAGTAGGTACAATATAAGAGATTAAGAAGCTGCTTAAGGTCGATCTTATCTAAGAGGTGTACTCAGAGTGGCTAGCAAACATAATCCTAGTTAAGAAAAGAAATAACAAGTGGAGGCTTTATATTAACTTTACTTATTTAAATAACATTTGTCGTAAGGATAACTATCATTGCAAAACATAGATTAGCTCATTGACTCTACAACTGATTATGACGTATAGTTTTTTAGATCCTTTGGTAGGATATCACCAAATTAGAATGTTTGTGATGAGGAGAAAACTAGTTTCATGATCAAATAAGGGACTTGCTATTACTGAGTTATGCCTTTTAGGATTAAAAATGTAGGGGTGATGTACGAAATTATCAATAAAATGTTTAAAGATCACATAGGTAAAATAATTGAAGTGTATGTAGACAACATAATTGTAAAAAGTAAAAGGGTAAGACCATGCTAAGGACCTATTTGAGGTGTTCAAGATATTTTATCGTTATAAGATAAAGCTAAATCTCAAGAAGTGTGTTTTTAGTGTTCGAGTAGAAAAGTTCCTCAACTTTATGATTTTCAAAAGAGTGATTGAGGTAAACCTAAAAGATTCAAATGATGTTGTATATAAAGCCTCTCATATCATTTAGTAAAGTTTGGAGACTTAATGGATGCATAACAATTTTTAGTCATTCCATCTAATGTTTAATCAGGAGGTGTTAGCCTTTCTTTTGTGTTATTTAAGATTTGAAGAACTTTTAATGGATTATAGGCTATCAATCCATATTTGAGGAGTTAAAATCTTTTTTTAGCTCGTCTCTACTCTTGAACTAACCAATGAAAGGGATAATTTATACATGCATTTATTTGTTACTAGCAAGACCATTAGGATTATGCTAATCAAAGAAGAAGGAAAAGAGTAATTGTTTGTCTACTATATCAGCTGAGTATTGAAATTTGATGAACCAAGGCTAAGAGATTTATTCTTGCAATCCTAGTTTCCTCATGTAAGCTTAAATAGTACTTTTAACATCATATGGATTAGAGAATTTGATATACAATTTAAACTTAAATAAGTATTGAAAACCTAAGTTCTTGTAGATTTTGTTATTGAGCTAGCTCCTTGACACAATTTAAAAATTGTTCATATAGCATATAGGTGGTGCTTATATATTAATGAAAGTTTGAGTGAAGCAAAGGCAGCTATGATTGTTCTCAACCCCAACAAAATAAAAGTGAAATATGCCCTAAAGTTAGAATTTAACTTAACTAATAATGCTATTGAGTATAGGGCTTTGATTGTAGGACTAACATTAGCCTTAGAAGTAAAAGGATATGAGCTTTAGATATTTAGCGATTTACAACTAGTTATTAACCAACTAGAAGGACACATATTAGTGAAAAGAGGTGTTTATGCAAAAAATATCTAAGGTCAAAATCATGCCCCAACAACTTTAAAAAAAAGGAATTTAAATGATTAAACATATCCTAAGGAGAAATAAATAAGGAACTTGACTTCCTAGTAAAAGTAGCTGCAACCTCTCAATAGTCCGATGCAAATAGTTTTTATTTAGAAATTGTATCTTAACCCAATTATGAGTAGAATAAGATCATGATGGTTAAGTTACCTAAACATTGGATGATCGTTACCATTAAGATATCTAAAAGAAGGCGAGATGCCTTTGAACTTGGCTAAATCAAAGAACCTCATTGATAAGGTAACTGATTTTTTTGAAAAAGATGGGATTCTACATAAAAGGTCTCAATGTTAGCCATAAAGGAAATGTGTAGATGAGGGTGAGGGAGACTACATTTTGAGAGAATTGTGTGAAGAAATTTATAGAGCTTATCAAGCAGGGTACATTTCACTAATTATCTTTCAGCTTTGCCCCAACGCATTTAATTGTCCCTAAATAAAAAATTATAAAGCAAAAGTCTCTCAGCTCAGAATAATTTATCTGAAAGATAACCTAGTCATTTTTAATTAAAAAACCAAACATGTGGCCTTAAAAAACTAGTCCACTTTTTTTTTTTTCTCTCTTCACAATTGAAAATAGTCCACCTTCATATTTTTCCAAACATGTGGCCTTAAAAAACTAGTCCACCTTCATATTTTTTCCAGCTTAACCGGTTCAAAAGTCTTTGCATCTTCTGATATCTCTCAACATCACAACCTGTTCAACTCTCAAAAGTCAAATACGTCGATCACTCCCAACACCAACTTCTACCTCTTTTGTTACCCATCAATGGTCAATGATGACAAATCATCATCGTAGTAAGGCCATCAGCGTGAAAAGATTTATGGTCAATTTTCAGAGCAAGGTGACCTTTTCTGGCTTCCTTCCAATTTCAATGCAATCGCTATCTGTCTCTCCCTTATCAACCACATCTTCTCTCCCAAAAATCAATATTGTTGTTATTTTAAAAAAATTAAAAAAAACATGTGTAACACAAAAACAAAAAGCAAGTGCGATGAATTCCATAAAATCTTGGTTCCAAGTGTAGGTTGTCATTTTTAAATAAAAATGAGGAGCAGGTTCTCATTTTTAAATAAAAATGAAGAGCAACTATTTGACAATTTTGGTTATAGGTGTGATGATCTGACAAATTTCTATTAACACTTCATGCGGCTTTTTAGTGTGTCAATGGATTCTGATAGATTTGAAAATTTTAAGTCTGGTGATACCTTCTTTTGCTGATGAAAGTACTTGATAATAGTGGAAATTAGATTGACATGCCTTTCTTACCCCTACACTTGGAAAATAAGGTACCCTTGCACCTGAGCTCTCTATCATCAACAATTGTCTCGACATATTCCTTTTTCCCTTTATATTTACAAACTAGTAATGGAGGAGGAGGAAAGGATACCAAGACAAAGAATAGAGCTTGGGTTTCTTCGAGAAAGGCGATGAAGAAAGGATTTTAATTAGGGGCACATGGGTTCAATTGCAGAGAGAGAAAAAAAAGGTGGACCAGCTTTTAAGGCCATGTGTCCACTTTTTTAATTAAAAAAATAATTAGATCATCATTCAGATAAATTATTTCGACCTAATGGACTTTTGCTTTAAAATTTTCCATTTAGGGGCAATTAAGTGTGTCGGGTCATAACTGAGGGACAGTTGGTGAAATTTACTCTTATAAAGAATACTAATTCCTAGTCAAGAAAGCAGTAGTCATTTATTACTAGTCAATAATGAAGAAAGATGTTAAACTACTGGTCAAAAAGTGCCCAATGTATATTCTAATTCTTATAGCGCCTATTATTTAACAAATCTTTATTTGTTTCGTCTAGTCTTTCAGACAATGGGAGATTGATACTCTGGGATCCTTTCCCCCCATCCTCAAGTTAGAAGAAATTATTACTCGTTGTTGTTAATCATTTCTCTAAGTGGGTTAAAGTTGAGCTCCTAGCCATAATTACATTAGCCAAGATAATAAATTTTATTAGAAAATCCATTGTATTTTGATTTGGTATTCTCAAAGTGATCACAGTTGATAATGGTAAATAGTTTGACATTTTGGAGTTTTGAAGCATGTGTTTAGATTTCAACATAGATCTAAGATTCTCCTCAGTCTCTCATCCTTAAAACCAATAAGACAAATAAAGTAATAAATCATATAATTCTTTAAGGTTTGAAGAAAAGGCCAAATGATAAAAAAAAAAAAAAAAAAAAAAAAGGTCTTTAGTATAAGAGCTTTACAATATGCTATATTTCTACCAAACCACCCCTAAAACATGGACTAAGACAACCTTTTTTCATTTATCTATAGGGTCGAAGTTGTGATCTTGGTAAAAATTGATGCTCCAAGTTATAGAGTTATTCATTATAATGAGAAAATAAACATTATCAAGATGAGAGTCTCTTTGGATCTTTTGGAAGAAAAAAGATAAAAGGATTTTATTAGAATCGAGGCATATAGATAACAGGTGGTTCGATACTTTAACTACTGAGTGAAACCTCAACATTTGTCTAAGGGAGATATAATTTTAAGGAAAGCTAATGTAGGCAAAGGGTTAACTAGAGTGCAAAAATTTGAGCCGAGTTTCCTTATAAAGGCCATAGGAAGCTCATATAAATTGGAAATTCTAGAAGGGAAATCAATTCTAAGGTCATGAAATGTGGAAAGCTTGAAGCTATTCCATTAGCTTTTTCAAAGGATAATAATTATTCATATATGCATGTTGCTTTTTCAAGACATCTTGTGTAATTTGCTTTAAAGCTTTATTCGCTATAAATAAAGAATGCTTGGACAATTAATAAGCAGCTTTCCTCATCCTTATTATAGTATACTAACCGTGGTAGCCTCATAAGCACGAGGAACACAATACACACATCCTTGTGCCTCATAAGCACTGGGATATAATACACATGCGTTTTATACCTCATAAGGCAATATTTGTCAAAATTATTGGATGTTATGTATTCTCTATAATTGTTAAGTCCTAATAATGCTAGTTAGTTAACCTTTATGATAAAAATAGAACAAGTCAGTAAATTGTAGCAATTACTAAAATAAAAACATCAATACCAAGGGAAAGTAAATCATAATTTTCACTAATAAAAAGTACAATTTAAGTTGGAGGATTTATACATAAAGGATCTTCTACTTCTTAATTAGCACTATTGTCTACTTTGTACAACAATGAGGAGTCAGATCAGGATACTACTTTTAAACTTGTCCTCGACCATTGTGCAAAATTTCACTAAGGCCTTGGCAAGAAAGTTCATAGCAAAGCTCCAAGTTGTTTCTTCCTTGACTTACCAATCCTTTACATCTTTTTTCAAGGAAGAAATTTCTATCATACATTTCTAAGCATAATCGCTCAAATGTCGATTCCTCTCGACTAAATTTTTATTCTCCTACTTCAATTTGACTATCTAAACATTATCTGCATTCTCTTTGTTGGCTAGCTTCGCATAATCTTTTTTCATCAGGGAGAAAATCTTCTTTCCTTCCTTGAAGTTCTTTATAATCTTGTCATATGAAGACTTTTATTTTTCATTTACTCATGCATCTTCATTTGTCAGTGTGCAAGGACGGTAACACAAGATATTCCATCCCCACTTTCTGCTTCTTTTTTGCAGAGTTAGTTATAGGACATCATGTAAAGTTAGTTAAAGTAAACTTGTATTATTTGGAGGTTAAGTGGAGGTTTGCATATAAATTCATTTCCTTGTACACTGTAAATTGATTGAGAAATAATTCAATTCCTTTACCAACATTTCTCAATTTGTTCCTTGATCTGATTGAGTTTTTTGAAAAAGAACCATTGTTACGGTTTTGTCACCAAATCAGTGAGAAATGCAAGAGATGGAGGGGGCGATTTTATTAGGTAAGTGTAGTTCTGGTTTCTTTCGAAAATTTGAATTAGGTGGGAGGAAAAAATTGTAATTGTAATTGTAATTGTAATAATAATAATACTAATATAATAAATGATGCATATACATCAGGTTTGTAAAATCGATTCACTTTCCATTTTATGCATGCACATTACTGATTCTGCAAATGAATAGGAGTTTTACAGTGACAACATTTTAACTTCAAGTGTTTGAGCAGTAAAATGATGCATTTCTTTGCCTATTAAAAAGGACAGCTTGATCATTAAATGACATTTATAAATTTCCATTATAATCATTATGATAAAAGCAGATCTCGGCACCTGTTTGCTACCTATAACTAGAATTGTTAGAATTTGTTGTGTGAATATACAAATTTAAGCTCTTTGCTTGTGCCTCGTATCTTTTACGTTGGTGAAGACAAGGAGAAACTGGCAATTCAAAGGAGTTTGGCTAATTTATGAAAAAAAAATTTTAAGCAAAAACAATAATCAAGAATTTAGGAAACCAAAAATAAACAAAACCATGCCCATGCTCATCTTCATGCTCATGGTCATGCTTAAGAACTTCGGGATCTCTTCTTGATTCTCTATACATAATGTTGGGTGTAGAAAGGTCTACATTTATGTTTGTGACTCTATGGCATTTGAACGACTTCTTGAACTAACCTCAGATAAAATAGAATCGCTCTGCCAAAAAACAAGCAAATAAATTAATGAATAAATTAGCACAGCAGAATGCAAGACACAGAAGACTTACTAGTTGCAGAGAAACTTGGCTAGGGCTAGGAGAATGGGAAGGGCTGGTGGTGGGCATAGCAAGATGCATGGTTTCTTCAGCAAAAGCTCTCAACCTGTTGAGTTCTGGCAGTATAACTTTACCAAGATCTGGTCTGTCTTTCCGCCTTAACTCTGCACATTTGAGAGCCAGCCTTGCAAAGCACTTGGCCTCTTCAATCGGCCAATCAGGCACTGATGGATCTAACATTTGAGCAAATGTATCCTTCTCAAGGGAGCGTTCTACATGGTGAGTCAATCCCATTGGCGGTTTTGCTGTTAGTATCTGTAGAAACATGATCCCCAATGAGTATATGTCTGACTTGATACCCAACATTCCTGTCTGTTGATACTCTGGATCTATATAGCAGAATGTCCCTGCTGTTGAAGTCATTCGATATTGCGTCACATTGTCTGCAACTGATGGTGGAACAAGCCTTGCCAATCCAACATCACTAATCTTGCTCACATAGTTTCTATCAAGCAAGATGTTAGCAGGCTTGAGATCCCTGTGCACTAGTGGCTCTGGTTTTGTTTGGTGCAGGAACAATAAACCAGTTCCTATTTCTGCTGCGATTCTGAACCTTAGCTGCCATGATAGTGCAGGAGTATTTCCTCTTCGGCATAGGCAGTCTTCCAAGCTCCCATTGCCCATGTACTCATATACTAAGCAACCATATTCTGGACAGGCTCCCAAGAGGAGGACCATGTTAGGGTGTCTGATACAACTTAGCACCTCAACCTGCAAATTAATTTTTTTTCTTCATATTTAGGTATGTCAAATATACGCGCACACAGAAATTTGTCTATACCTCTTGTTGAAACTGTGACCTTCCTTGCGCTGCATCTGGTCGTAAAACCTTAATAGCCACAGGTGTATGGTCCAGATAACACTTGTACACGGGTCCATAGCCTCCCTCCCCAATCTTGCGAGATTCTGTAAAGAATTCAGTTGCAACTTCAATCTCCTCTATAGTGTATTTTCTGTATCTAATATCTGAGTTTGCGAGAGCATTGAGTGCTTTTCTCTTCTCTTCTGATTCTCTGAGTGCTTTCATTTCTGCATTTATTCTTTTTTGGGACTCCAGTTCTGCAATCCTTTGAGCAGCCTCCGCAGCCTCAATGGCTGCTTTAGATTTAGCCTTCTCCTTTTTTGCAATTGCTAATGCAGCTTCCTCTGCTAATCGTGCCTCTTCCAATCTTCGTTCTTCTTCCAATTTCCATAGTTGGAGCTCTCTTGCCTACAGTCCAAGTTGATTGAATTATTATTGCATTGTATGGTCAAGTAAGGTGTAGTCATTATTAGGTGTGTGAATGAATCAAGTATTTCTTAAGCTACTTGAAGCTTATTTCAAAAAAAAAAAATAATTCAAATTCGAATTATTTATTAAATGAGCTTTAAAATTGATCTTGAATTTAACTCATTAATTTAACAAGTTAATCTCAAGTTATTAATGCTCGGTTAACTTCATAATAAATATAACTATATATTTTTGTTTATAATATATATAAAAATATTTTTTAAAAACATATTAATTAAAAATGCAAATAAATAATATATATATTTTATGTTGTAATTTATACTTATAATGCAATAGAAATCATAATTAATGCTTTTAAAAAATTATTAATAATTTTGTTTGTAATAAAAAAAGCTTTGCTTTTTTAAATTCATTTAGACTCACAAACTTTATAAAATTTTGATGATACTCAACTCGTCTCAAATTTAACTCATTTATTAAACAATTTTAAAATACTCGACCTGAGCTTGACGTATTTGTAAATGAACTAAACTTAAACAAGTCAATACTCTGACTCCACTCATCTACAACCCTAGTCATGATATAATGTACCTTTTGCTTTGCTGTGAGAGCTTCTTTACAAGCTGTACTATACATTTCCATGGTTTGCTTCAGCTCAAGCTTTAGCCTTCTCATTTCAGCTTCCACGTCATCCTGTAAATAGACAATGTTGATGCAGAAAGAATCAAGGAAAGGAGAAAAGGAAAATAATATTACCATAGGCTGGGATGCTGAAGACATCCTATTCTCACTCTCATAAGACATGGATGAAAAGTCGGGTGGAGAGCCAATGTCTATAGATCTCCTTCCATACTGCATTGATTCAAAGCTGTGGCCACTATCTAAATCAGAAACATTAGAGAGGCGGTTGGTGCGTCCGATTTCTAAGACATCGTAGAAGGCTGGGAACATGCGATCAATGCTCGGTCTGCCAGAGCTGACAAAGGAAATGTCAGTATCTGGAGGGACAGACAAATCCCCATATGATTTGGCATTCATCCCTCTCCTTGTAAAAGGTGACCTGAACGACTCAGTGTCTTCACTTGATCTTCGCGGTTGCTCCAATGGGGGCTTTTCATTATTCACTACAAAGGCATATCAATTTCATGCTATATATATTCCATAATGGAAGAAGAAACAAGAAGCAAAGAGGAGAGAATTAGAAAGCAAGAAGGACCTCTTTTATTGATATTGACATTGCAACTGGCGATGGGATTGTGGGGAATATCAGTAGAAGCAGCTGGTTTGATGCTGGATTGGTTGACAATGAGTTGAGAATGCAAAGGGGAGATAGCAGGTGCAGACCTGGATGCAGATCGCGTGGATTGTATCTTGCCTTTTGATATGACATAGACTGTTGAAAAATCAGGTGCTCCCTTTAACACGCTGCCTGGAACATCTGTGACTTTGAATCTTTTTTTTTTTTTTTTTTGCCATAAAATTTATCAAGTTAAAGAGAGCATATATTTTGTCTATAAAATAATTTTAATTAAAACCACAAAAGAGATGTAATTAAAAGGTAAGAGTACCTAAGAAAGCCAGATTTGTTAGAGGCACCAACTACTAAAGTCTCAATACCAGAGTGAATAGCATATTCAGTTATAGCTTTTGCTATATCTGTGTCTTCTAGCACCACATCCTTGCATTGAATCTGCAGGCCTCAATTTCATTTTTAAATTCAGCTTCTTCTAGTATAACTATATTATTAATTAATGAATGAATTTATTTCATTATTTACATCTTTACGAGTACAAAAACAGCGGAATGGAAGGAATAAGTCTCTGGTTTGGGGATCAGGATCTTTACACACCAACATGCTTTCTCCATTGGCATCACCAATTTGGTTCACCCCTGCATTTATTTATTTATGTTTCAACTTTGAATAATAATAATAATGTCTAACAAAACGGATGAAATAGGGGTCTATGCATTGGCATTACATACTTGGTAATGAAAGGGGATAGCCGGTGCTAAAAGACGAAGACTTCACTTTGACGTGCAGGAGTGTCACAGTCTGTCCTCTCTGCAAAATGTGATCGATAGCCCATTTCAGGGCATTTTGGCTGCTTTTGTCTTTGTCTATTGCCACCGCCACCAACCCATTTCCAGATCCTTCTCTTTTCTCTGTTTGGGATCTTGACATCCACATTCTTTATTTATAATATTTTTTTCAAACACAAATAGATATAACCAAAATTTCTTTCGATCTCCTCTTCTCTCCCAACACCTAACAGCTCAAGAGGGGGAGAGAAGACGAAAAAGAAAGAAGGAATTTCTTTACTATTTTGTGCTTCGAATGTGTGCTTCGTTCTAGTGTTCTCCTTTTTCTTTTACTTTTTTTTAAGTTCTTTTTTAAAAAAAAAACAATAAGTTTGGCAACAAAAACATGAGAGAGCCATAGTTGTCTTGTTTCCTAAAATTTAGGCATTGTGAAAGCTCTTCCCTTTCTTTTAACTGTTTTGATTTTTTCAAACCACCGATTCCTCGCATCGGATGTCTCTCTCTCCATATCCGTATCTACGGACTAACTAAAGACTTCCCCTTCATTAGCGCTCAGGTGTTTTGACTTTTCACCTCCACCTCCTCTCCTGCCTAACACACTCTTTCCCTCAAACAAACAAAAACAATTTCTTCCTTGACTTCTTGTAAAATTTAGCAAAACATAGTACGTATTATTCAATTTTGCTACTACAATTCAGGAAAATGTATTCTCGTCTCTTTTTAGCTTACAGTCCCAAAATATTAGTACTACATATTACATACATATACCATCCTCTCCAGTAGCTGTCTCTTGCACACAACCAGGATGAAGGTCATAATCACACACAGCACAAGAGAATGACCAGAACCTGCCTTGCCTCTTACAAGCGTCGCATACATATACTTATGCCATGTCCAATTTCAGTTCATGTTGGTGCTTTATATCCTTCACTTGCTGAGGCAATGCTTCTCCTTCCTTTTTCAACCTAACTTCTATCTCTGCCACCCTCCACTCTGTGAATGGGAAAGCCTTAGCACCATACATGCATACCATTCCCTTTCCTTCCTTGCTTATTGTCTTCCCATCTTCTCCAATGATCACCAAAGCTGGAATCCCTTTGATGTTGAATATCCTACACAGGTCTTGCCGCGTCCTGTCCTCATATGGAATTGCAAGCCATGGCATGTTGCTTAGGTTCTTGTCGAATTCTTCAAGGTCTCGATCTGTGTACACCAAAATAATTTCCAAGCACCCATCTTTGCTGCTTCTCAGCTCATTGTAAACTTCGATAAGTTGGGCAGTGAAGGTGGCAAAGGTTTTACATGGCCTGCACCAGTTTGCAGAGAAGAAGAAGCAAACCAGCTTCCCATCACATGATGACAAGGGTACCTGACCACTCACCATCTCTATATTTTAGACTTTTTTCTGATTGATTTCACGATTGAACGTTCTCTTTTTTAAGCTAATAGCCAATAGTTGTTTTTTTTCCCTTTCTTTTTTATTAATGCTTCCATCTTTCACTAAATCTATTATAAGTTGGAGGACCAAAAATTCAAATTTTTAGTAGGCAGCAATTATATTGGTAAGACAAGAAGAAGGGGAATTTTAAGAAATGAAATGAAGAGATGGTACCTTTCCCTCAGCAGAAAGAAGAAAATCAACTCCTTGAAATGCTAAGATGGTCACGAAGTCTCTGCTGTCAATATGCTTGGGTTGATTATCACCAGGGCCTGCCATTGTTGTAAATACAAGCTAACACCCTGTTTCCGCCATTCCTTTATTTTATCTGCTTGGCTTGAGACGTGTTAATCAACAGGGACACAAAAGATTGTTATTCCTTCACATTAGGAAAAAAAATTCCTTGGATTGGTCTTGTTTAATTATCGCAATATGCTGAATTATGCATTTTAAAGCTTACTTTTCTCTGCCAAATTAAACATCTATTTTTTAATTTAGTCGCGTCCAACTTAGATCTGACTCGGCGCATACCTTCCACATGCTCATTTCTCTCTTAAAAAGCCATATGATTAATCCTTCTTTTAAAAAAAAAAAAAAAGTAGTGCCAGATAGCATAGAGCACACATGTGAAGCAAGCACAATTGATCTGCAAGTGCTATTTGAAATTGAAACCAGAACCATCATATTCCGTGCAATTATGATCATTCAATGGAGATGGACAAGGCTGTCAACTTGACTTTAATAGAAAGATGAGAACTTTTACAAGAATCATGGAAATGAATACTCACCACTTGCCTAAATGAATCTAATGCTTATTCTGTCCGCAATAGCATAAAACTTCCAGTCCTGTTACCCAAAAAAAAAAAAGGCTAAGAAATACATTTTTGTCCACATAGACTAGCGCATGCCCCTGAATCTTCAATACCCATCCTATCCATGCCCTGTATATGTCCATAGTAGCTGCAAACCTATTCTGCTTTATGAATCGGTTAAATGATTCGAATTTTATCCCTAAACGACACCGATTCCTTATTGGTTTATCATATCATTGAAAGTAAACATGAGTTAATTTATAGGAAATAAAATGCAGTAACTTCTAGCTTGAGATTTATGCATAAACTAGCTCAAGGGCTCATAATCAAGTGTGAATAACGTAAAGAATGAAAACTAATAATAATAATAACCCACTAGAATCTCACCTCTGTTTTGTTTTTTTTCACATTCCAATACCAAAGGACTATCCTAAGGAATAAAGCAGTAGAGCCAAGCAGAGTTACCATGATTAGTTTTTGTGATGATCGATACAGGCTGTGAGCTTTCTAAAAGAAAGATGGCTATAAGAGTATGACATATGGAATCCGGTTTCCAACTCCAAGAGAAGGGGATAAGGGAATAATAATAAGATGTCTATGCGCGAGCAGATAAAGAGGTTCCCATGAGAAAGGGAGTAGATGCTTTACAAATTGTAGTAAGGAAATGCAAGCAAGTGTTGTAACATTTAATTTATTTTTTTTTTTTTTTGGTTGGAGACTTCTAGGGAATAGAGACGTAGATTATTATCTAAGTCAGCTAGCTATTAAACACAGTAAAGCAGACACCACTCACCTGCAGGCATATTCCATTCCATTTCCACCAGTATGCTATCTACTTGGTAGTACAAATTTTGGCTCCCTTGGTGTCTTCACTTCCCACACGCTTTGACAAAAAAAATTGTTTAGCTAGGATTTTTCCAATTTGGATGGCGTTCAATCCTGAAATTGCTTTAATTTGACCATGCATATCACTTTCTACGCCACCACATAAATATATGAAATAAGGTTGTTAATCATTCACTAAATTTCGAAATCAAACACGGAGTGCAACCAAATTGAGAAAATGAAAGAACACGATCCATTTCAACACAGTAATGAATTAATAAATGGCCAAAAAGGACCTCAATTGCTCCTCTCTCTCTTTCTCTCTCTCTCTCTCTCTCTCTCTCAAATATATGGAGTTCTTGTTTGGAATGGAGTACAGCATGCCGGTGTTCAAGGTCAGCCATTGATAGAGAAAGAGAAATCATCCTCAGTCATTGCTGTAGAAGAGTAGAGTTCCCCTTCGCTTGCATTAGAACTAAAGTCACCATAGTCTCTGTCTCTGTCCTTCAACTCCTCAATCTTGTCCACCGCCTCCCTCAAGTCCCATCTCCTCTCTACTCTCCATTCGCAGCAGCACATCCCAATCTTCAACAGCTTCAGCATCTCACCTTCCCCATTCTTGGTCCCTCTCATGTTGACATCAAACACTTCTCCCGTCCACTCTTCCCTGACAACTGAGTTAACCCAAGTGGCCAAATCTGAATTGCTGGAACCCTTACTTTGTCTAAGATAATTGGCTGGGAATTTACCGGTCAACATTTCCAGGATGAGTATACCAAGACTCCAAACGTCAGTCTTCCTAGTGGTGCTGTCAGTTTGGGTAAATTCAGGTGACTTATAGGCCACCATGACCTGCTGCGCGTGATCTTTGTTCACTAAGGGCTCCAATGCATAATCTGTCAACAAAGGCTCGAATGTATGGTCTACAAGGACGTTAGAGGATTTTAGGTGACCGTGCGGCAGAGTAAGGCTTGGGAACTCTTTGTGGAGGTAGGCCAACCCTCTTGCTACTCCTTTTATGATCTGTAGTCGAGTTGGCCAGTCCAGCCCCGCACGTCCTGAACCACACTTAGCTGCAAAATGCACATTTAGTTCAGTGATGATATATATATGACACTGATACAGGAGGTGAAACGCGACATCTACAGTGACATCGTGCTTCACGTCTATTTGATAAAATTTTTTATTTTTTATTTTATAAATTTTGAACAAAATTTAATTGAATATCTATAAATTTTTTATTTATCTATCAAACTTTGTATCCATTTTATCTATTTTCTATAATTGTATACATAAAATTTCATATAGAATTTAATCAAATTCTTATTATTTTCTGCATTTAATGATATCAAATTTTATATTGTTTTATGTAAACGGGTATCAAATTTCAGGCAATCAAACACAACTTTAATTTTATATAATTAAGATCATGACTGTATTTAATTGCTCTAAATTTAAAATCGTGTTGATTACTTATATCTAAGTTGGTAGAGTTTACTCTATATCTTGTGTTTAACTGAAATGGAATTAAAATTAAACCCATCTCGTAATAACAGCAGCTAAATGTCAATTTATGAAAGTATGCCTAATGCATAATTGCTTTACATTATACAATATTTAAGCATAAATTAGTGAGTTAGAGAAGAGATTTGGCAAAAAGTACTAAAAAAGAAATCAATTAAAAACTTCTTTAAAACTTTTGTTATTTAATTAATTAAAATTATGATTCTTGGCAAAAATCACTTGTCATCTAAAAATTAGAAATGTGAACCGGTATTTCATATAGAAAAATTAGTTTCATTTAAATACTTGAATAAATATTTAATGCAATTTGTGTTTATTAAAATTGTTTATCCCTCATTTCTACGTTTATATCAATTTTTAAAAATTATACATATGTGTGTGTGTGTTTTGAGGGGAGGGGGGGTTGGCAGATATATCTTTTATATCAAATTTTAAAAATTATATCTGTATATATATGTGTGTGTGTTTTTTTTTTTTTTAGGGTGGGGGGGGGGGGGTTGGCAGAGATATATATATATATATATATATATATATATATATATATATATAAAAAAGAAACATCTAGATGAGAAGCCAAGCGGCCATTTTCAATAAACTCCGAAAAGCACAGAGGCACATCGTGTGTGTAGTAGAACGCC